>JAJMZS010003168.1:0-36182 GCA_023807205.1 Isotricha prostoma
AGCTTCTGCTAATGGTACTGAACTTACTTTTGATGAGTTTTATGAAATTATGACTAAGAAATCTTTTCCTTAAAAAAAAAAATTTGTTTTTTTTTTTTTTTTTTTTCTTTTTTTTTTTGAAAAAAAGATTAGTTTAGAGGTTTTTATTTAATGTTAATAAACTATTTTTCTTTTATTCTTTTTAAAACAATTTTTTTTTTTTTGATTTAAAGATATAATTTTATTTTTTATATTTTTATTTAAATTAAAAATGTTATTGTTTTAGAAAATTTATTTTAATGTTTTAAATATTTGTAATTAATATTTTGGATTTATTTATAAATGATTTTTAAAGTTTATTCTTAGAAATAAAGAATTTGAATATAAAATATATTAATATTAAATTAATATTTTTTAATTTTTATCATTTAATCATTTAAATAATGGTTAAGACACAAATAAAAAAAAAATTATTTCCCCTAATTCATAAACACTCAAGAGCAAATAGATTAAAAACCAAATACCAAACAATAAAGCAATTAAAAAATAATAAAACCCAAATAAATGAAAAAATATCTAACAAACCCAATAAAAAAAAAGAAAAAGAACAACCTCAAAAAATAATATTAAAAGAACCAATAAAAGATCATTACTACACATTTCAAAAAGAAACAGATTTATATACTTTATTATATACATCAATAATATTTAAATGGATAAATACAGATAAATTAGTAATAATTTGTAATACATCAAAATTAGGATATCACATAGATTTATTTTTAAGAAATTTCAATTTTAATTGTACTTTTTTAGATAGAGAAATGCCATTAAATACTAATTATCATTTTTATAATCAATATTTGAAAGGTAATTTTTCAATTATTGTAGTTAATTCAGAATATTCTTCAAATAGTGAAAATTATGCTAAAAAAATTGCTGATAATTCACCAATAATGCCAACTATTATTTTTTTTAATTGTTTTGATATTAAATTATTAGAATATTTATCTTATCATTCTAATGTTAAATCAATTTATCATTTTATTTGTAATAAAGATGATTTTATTAAAGAATATATTGAGTTAGATGAAAAAATAACTTTTTCAGAATTTAAATTTGATTTACAACAAATGGAGAATTTAAGATATAGATGTGAAGATATATATTATGGAATAAAAAGAAGTGATATTAAAAAGGAAAAAATAAGAAAAATAAATATTGAATTATTACATTCAAAACAAATGGAAAACTTTTTTAAAGAAAATCCACAAGAAAAAAGAAATGTTATTAAAACAATTGAAGAAAATACTGTTAGAAATATTAGACCATCTGCATCTTATATACCTTCTTATTTAATTCATGAAGAAAATAATATTATTGCAAATGCAATTAATAATAATTATGGAAAAGGGAAAATAAAAAATAATAGAAGGAAGAATAAAAAATCAAAAATGGAAAGTTATTTTGAAGCTTTAGATAAAGGAGATGGTTCACATGAACTAATTAAATTTTAAATTTTATATATAATTAAAAAAGTTTTTTATAAGTAAAAAAAAAATATTATTTAATAATATATTTTTTCATTTTGACTCATTTTTCGTAAATAATAAAAATCATTTTTTTCCTTGATTATAAATATAATTAAATCCTTCAATTATTTCATTTGGAACTTTTAAATTTTTTGGATTTACTTTTATAATATAACCATATAAACTTTCTGCTTGTTCTTTATTTAAAAAATTAAGTAAATAATTTGAATAAAAATCTTTATATATACTTATATAAAAATGACATTGACATATTTCAACTGAAGTAGATGAATCTAAAGGATCTTTTAAATTTAATTTATTATAAATTTCGAATGAACCATTTAATATTAATGTTAATAATTCATAAATTTTTGTATTTTTTTGGAATATATTATTATTTTTATTTAAATATATTGTTAGTGATTTTAATGTTTTCATTACTGCTCTTCTAATTTGATTTGAAATTACATTTTTTCCTATTGTTATTAAATCATTTATTAAATTAATTAAATTAACATTATTTATTCCATTATTTTCTTCAAAGAAAATTTCAGGAATTAATAAAAAGATTGTATTGATTAATTTAATAAAATCAGAATACATTGATAATATCCCTTTATTAAAATCAGAAATATTATCACTTGGTAAATTTAATTTAGATAAAAAAATATAAAAAACATATAAATTTTCTTTAATAATTTCCTTTGAATTTTTTTGAAGTATATTAATAATATTTTGCATTAATTTCATTGAATCACTAAAAGTATCTTCAGTTAACATATAATTATTATAATTATTATAAAAATATTTTATAAAGACAATTGAATCTTTTCCTAAAATAACTAAAATTCTTTGTAATATTGTAATAAATGAATAAATTATTTTTAAATTTTGTTGAGATATTATTTTTAAACAATAATCTCCTAAAAATGTAGTAAAAAATTGAATAAAAAGTAATCTAATTTCAGGAACTGTAATTTCACAATTTATATTTCTAATAAATTCAATTAAACATTTAATCATTTCACCAAAATTATCTTCATTTAATTCAAATACATTTGTCATATTAATAAAAATTTGAAGAGAATTTTGATAATTTTCTTTCTTAGTTTCATTATTATTATCTAAAAAGATAACAATACTCAAACAATGAAATAATATTTTATAATTTGATATAATTGAAAAATTTTTATTATTTGAAGCAACTTGAATAATTTGTTCAATAGTTTGTCTAATTTGAATAGCAACATCATTAACTGGAATATTAAAGTTTTTATGTACAATAATATTTTTAATTTTAAATAAAAATTTATCAAAGGAATTAACAATTTTAATTCCAGTTTGTATATTTCCATCAAACATAATTCCAGTTTTTCCTAAATATAATTTAATAACATATTGAATTGCTTGAATATTTGAAGAAAGATATTGAATTAATTTATTTATTGTTTCATAATATGAAGTAATAATATAATCACTTCCTTTAATTTCAGTAAATGGAAAAATAAATAATATTGATAATATTTTTTGAAATTTTTCATTTATTAATTCATTTTTTAAATCTGATTGTTTTATTCCTTGTTGTATTGTACCAACTAAAAATAATACTAATTCAATATCATATTCTGTTGGATTTTTAGTTTGAATTGAATTTATTTTATCTAAAACAGAATCTAAAACAAATTCTTGCATTATTTTAATATTATATATATTATGATAAATAATTGAAAATTCTTTTCTATATTGAAAAAAATCATCATCATCATTATTTGTTAAATCATTATTTAAAGAATATAAATTTTTTGGTATAATTAATGAATTTTCAATAATAAGAAATACATTTTTAAATAAATTTAATATATTTTGATTATTTAATAATATTGTATCATTAGATTTTAAATATGAAATAATATTAGATAAATAATCAATTAACTCTAAAGCAGGTTTATAATCATAATTAAATTTAGATATTATTTCCTTTGATACTTCAAAACAAAATATTAATTCTTCATTTGTAAAAATATAATATTTTTCATAATCTTGTTCTTTATTTTTAATCATTTCTTTTATATATTCATAACATTCAACAAGAAATTGACCAATATTATTTATTAAATCAGATATTAATTCAATAACTTGTGAATCTTGTTTCTTTTGAAGAATGTTTTGAATTATTTCATTAATCTTTAAATAATTCATCATTTCAATTTTTAAAGGTGGCTTCATTCCTTTATGAATGATAGAAATTAAAACTTTTATACAATCAGATATATAATTTTTTTTTATAATTAATTTATTTAAAATTACTTGAATATTTTTTTCAAAAAGTACAATTGGACACCAATCAATTAATTGACTTATAACTTTAATTCCTTTTTGAATAATCTTTTCATCAATGAATTCTTCATTTTCTAATAATTGTTGAATTACATTTAAAATATTAATTAAATCATTTATATGAGTTTCTTCTCTCATATAATCTTTAATTTTAATTGCTCTTTCTGAATCTTTTTCATTATAAGTATCAATATATTTAATTAATTCATCATCAAAAGTTAATAGAATATTAAGTAATATACTAAATTTTTTTATTTTAATATTTTGATCTTGAGTATTAAATAAATCAGTAATTATATCTGTCCATATTTTATCATAAGTTTCTGGATAATCATTTTTAATAAAACAAATAAATAAAAGTGAAAATTTATTTGATATAAATAATGGTTCAATTAAACTATTAATATAATTATAAATTAACCCTAGTAAAGATTGTCTAATTGAATTTTTTAATTCAGGAGAAAATAGTTTATAATTATTTTTAACTATTATTATCATTATATCTAATAACCAAAATTTAAAATGATGATCTTGTGATTTAGTTAAAGATATAAATAAATCTTGTATTTTATCTATATAATTTAAATAATATTGTTTTATATTATCACAATAAGTTGAAATTTCTTTACTAGGATTTGGACTAAATAATTCTTTACAATAACTTTCGACTTTTAATAATTCTTGAGTTGTCATGAAAAAATATATAAAGATAAAAATTAATTAAAATTTTTATAATATTATTTTTAATATTATTTTTCAATAAAAGTTTAAAATTAAATTATTTAAATTTTCTTTTTTTCTTATCTTTTCTTTTTATAAGAAGTAGAATCAAATATTTTCTCTAATTAAAAATTTAAAAATAAATCAAATATAAAAATACTTTTTATCTTAATTATTTTTTTAAACTATAAATTAATTTCCTTCATATTATTTAGCCAAGTTATTTAATTTATAATTAAGTCTTTCTTAAAATAAAATTTTATAAAATAACTAATTCTCTCTTTTATCATTTATCTTTTCAATATAATTTACTATATTGGTATTATCATCTTGATCACTCATTTAGAAGTAAATTTAATTAAAAAAAATTAAATATTTAATTAATAAAAATAAAATTAATTTATAAAAAATATTAAAAAAAATGGGAAATTGTGGAAGTGCAAATAACAATAAACAAACTCATGTTAAAACAAATCAAATTAAAAATAAAGTTAATTCAGAACATCAGAATATTGATAATAAAAATTCAACTAATTCTAAATTAAAATCTGTACCACCAAAAATTGATGAACAAAAGAATAAAATAAAAGTTAAATGTTCAATAAAAAATTCAGAAAACAATGAAGATTTATTAAATTCATCTTTTGATGAAAATATATTATTAAAAGATATTATTTCCCAAATTAATTATGATAAAAATAAAGATTATGACATTTTAAATAATAATAATGAAAAATTAAATGATAAATTAGACATGAAAATAAAAGATATTTTCCCAAATTCAAATATTGAATTAAATTTAAAATATTCAGGTTTAGAAATACCAGAAGACATAAAAACAGCATATTCTCAAAATAATAAATTAATAGGTTCATTAATATTAGATAATCCAGATTATGTTGGAATTTTTATATTAAATACTTCAACTGAACAAACATCAAATTATATTTATTTAAATGACAATCCATTAAGAAAATTTAATTCATTTACTGCATTTTGTAATGGAAGAAATAATATATTTCTTTCTGGAGGTGAAAATCAAAATAAAGGAATAAATAATAATGAATTATTTAATGATTTTTATATGATTGATTTAGAAAATGTTACTCAAAATAATATTCCAATGACACAATTAACTAATTTAATTGAAGCAAGAACTTGGCATAGTATGATATATATTCCTAATAAATATATTTTTATTGTTGGAGGTATTAAAAATAAAAGTGTTGAATTATATGATATTGATAATAAAACTATTAAAAAAGATAGTGAATTAAATGAAGCAAGAAGTGAATGTTCTCTTTGTTTAGTTAATAATTATTATTTATATGCTTTTTGTGGATTTTTATTTAATCAATTTTTTATTAATACTATTGAAAGATGTAATTTAAGAAGAGAAAAAAGAAAATGGAAAATTGTAAATTATTCTGTTGAAAATAATATTAAATTTAATCCATCTTTTTTTGGAGTTTGTTATTTTAATGATAAAATAATATTATTAGGTGGAAATGAAGTTAAAGAAGAAAAGAATAAAAATTATATTGTTTCAATTGGTGATAATCAAAAAGATGATATTATTAATGAATATAAATTAAATGAAAATTTTATTAATGTTTATCGTGAAAAATTTTTTATTCCAATTAATGATAAAATTTCTATTAATATTCCTTTAATATCAAATAATCCGATTATCTTTTATTTTGATAATGAAAATGGAACAATTACAAAAAAAGATTATCAAAGATTTTATATGCAAATACAATAATTTTTTTTGAATAAATTATTATAGATTATTTATATTTAGATAAATAATACTAATTTTAAAAAATTATTTAATATCTAATTAACTAATTAATACTTTTTTAAATTATTAACAAAAACAAATGAATGTACAAAACCAAAATTATAATAAAAAATCTAATATTCTTTTTGTAGGTGATTTACCAAAAGAAATAACATATGAAGATTTATCAATATTATTTAAAGATTATCATTTTCAATTTGCATCATTAAATAATTCAAAAATAACAAATATTTGGGCACAAGTAATTTTAGAAAATGAAGAATGGGCAAATAAAGCAAGACATGAATTAAATGGAGAAATTTTAATACCAAAATTATCAAAAGATTTAAAAGGAAAACCAATTAGAATATGTAAATTTGAAAGTAAAAATTCAATTAATCAAGAAAAGAATATAAATCAAAGTTTACTTATTAAAAATATTGATAATAAAATGACACAAAAAGAATTTTATAATATATTTTTAAAATATGGTGATATTGAATCAGGAAAAATTGAATATGATGATAATGGAAATTCAAAAGGTTTTGGTTATATTTATTATACTAATGAAAATGATGCAGAAGAAGCAAAAAAAAATTTAAATGGAAAAGAATTTTATGGAAAAAGTATTAATATTGTAAATTTAATTCCTACAAAATCTATTAATTCTTCTCAAGGAAAAAATTTAACTTTATTTGTGATAAATTTTCCATTTGAATTTAATGATAATGATTTAAAGAAATTATTCGAAAAATACGGTAATGTTAAATATGCTAGTGTTGTTAAAGATAATGAAGGAAAAAGTAAAGGAATTGGTTTTATTACTTTTTCAAATTTTGAAGAAACTTCAAAATGTATTTCTAATATTAAAACTAATCAAATTTCTTTTGTTGGTTTACCACCACTTTGTGTTAAATATGCAACCAAAAAAGAAGATAGAGAAAAAAGAGCAAATTTTACTTTAAAAAATAATGATTATGGTGAATATAAAATTAAATTTAATTTAATTTATCCTATTAATAAAATTGAAAATGAATTTGATTTAGAAAAAGAAATTAGATTATTTATTAAAGTAATAATGTTACAAGAATATATACCAAAAGATGTTACTGTTAATATGGAATTATTTTCTGGAATTGTTACTATAAATAAATTAAAAGATTATGAATTATTTATACAAAAATATAATGAATTTTGTATGCAAAGAGAACCTGAATTTGAATGTATTCCTATTTCTTTTGAAGAAAATAAAAGTCAATTTAGACAACAAAATCAATATTTTAATAATAATAATAGACAATTAAATCAATTTGATTCATATTTAAATAATCCAAAACAATTTAATACAAATTTTACAAAAAATAATAATAAAAATATAAATAATGATAGGAAAAATAATAATATTTTCCCAAATATGTTATTTATAAATGGACAAGATAGTTTTCATTTTAATTCTCAAAATAAAAACTTAAATAATAATTTTAATAATAAAAGAACAAATAAAAATAATAATATTTTCAATAATAAATATCAAAAAAATAAAAAATACAATAATCACAATTTTTATCCTCAACAAATGAGAACAAGACCAATAATAGGAAATTTTCCAAATATATCATCAATGCAATCACCAAATATTTTTATAAATCAAAATGAAAGAAATAACATTCATAAAAATATAAATGAAAAATATGAAGAAATAGATCAGAGAAATTTACAAAATTTAAATCCCTTACAATTACAATCTCAATTTAAAGATCCTCCAAATACAGTTTTTAATGGAGAAATGATTGATGGTGAAGAAAATGAAGAAATTTCAAATGAAATTGCAGATTCTATTTATGAAATTGCTTATAATATACATCCAAATGAAGCTGCAAAAATTACTGGAATGATTAAAGAAATGGGAATTGAAAAAATGAATATGTTATTAAGTAAGAAAGATGATTTGTATGATTTAATAGAAAAAGGTTATGAAATGATAAAAAATGATAAAACTTCTATTATTGATTAAATTTATTATTATTATAAATATTTATTTTTTTTTTATATTTATTATTTGGAATATTTAATTTATTTAAATATTTAATACTTAATCAAATTAAATTTTTAGTTTAATTTTCTATTTTTAACTAAATAATTTTTTTTATTAATAATTATTACAAATTAATTAAAAACTTATATTCAATATAAATAATTTTTATTCAATATGTTTTTGTTTTCATTATATTTTATCTTCTTTACAAAAAAAACTTTTAATTATGTAATATTACCTTTTAAAAAAGGATTTCCAGATTTAGAAAGAGATGACTCATATTTTACTTATTTATCTTATAATAATATATATTCTCCTTTAAAAATTGGTACACCACCTCAGACAATTTCATTAAATATTGAATTTAGAAATTATCCATTTTTTTTATCAAAATATGATACAAAAACACATTTTAACGAATCAAATTCAAATTCATATCAAAAAACAAAAACATTATCTCCATATATAAGTTCAATTATTTATAATAAATGTTTTTTATCAAAAGATAAATTTTCATTAAATATAAATAATACAATTCAAGATGTAAATTTACCTTTTTTACTTGCAACTGACTTTAAACAAAATTATTTAATTAATAATATGCCACCTCCTGGAGTAATTGGATTAAATTTTTTTGATGATTCTGTTGATAAAGATAAAAATCAACATTTTATAAAAATGCTAAAAGAAAATAATATTATATCAACTTATATTTGGTCAATTAAATATAATCATAATAATGATGAAGGAGAAATTTTAATTGGGAAAAAACCACATGAAATTTATCCTAAAATATATAAAGAAAATATAATTAAATGGACTAAAACAGAAATTGAAAAAACTTTATATGGTTGGGAAATGATTTTTGATCAAGTTTATTATGGTAAATATGTTGAAAAAGGAGAAGAAAAAAAAATTGATTTTAAAAATAATAATGAATATAAATTAGATGAAAATTCAAGAAATGTTAAATTATTAATTGAACATGGAATGATTAAAGGAAGTTTAGAATTTCAAAATTATTTAAAAAGTCATTTTATAAAAGATAATAAATGTAATGAATATAAAGAAGGTATTGCAGTTTATTATGGATGTGATTTATTTGCAAAAATTGAAAATTTTCCTTCTCTTTATTTTATACATAGAGAATTGAATTATACTTTTGTTCTTGATTATAAAGATTTAATTATTAAATATAATAATAAATATTATTTATTAGTTTATTTTTATCATCTTAATAATAATGATAAATATTGGAATTTTGGAAAACCATTTTTCAAAAAATATCAATTAATATTTGATCATGATAGAAGAAGTATTGGAATATATAATGGTATTGAAAACAATTCTTTTAAAGTTGGAATTATAATATTATTTACTATTATTACAATAATTTTAGGTTGTATATCATATGTTTTTTATAGGAGAAAATTTAGAAAAAAAAGATTAAATGAAATTGATGAAAATTATGATTATGTTCCGGCTGTTATTTAAATTGAATAAAAAATAAATAAATTGTTTTAATATATTCTTTATAATAAAAAAATTAATTTAAAAATTTATATATTTTTTAAAATAATTATAATCTATTTTTATATTCTAATTTATACTATAAATCTAACTAATTAATATAAAAATTTTAATGTGAAGAATAAAATTACCTAAAAATAATATATTTACATAATTATTGTTTTATCATTCATAAATTAATTTGAATGCAATTTTATCTATATAAATTTTTAAATTTAAAAATCATAATTCGAAATAATTGAATTTAAAGATGAAATTTTTTTTTTTAAAAATTCAATTTTATATTTTAAGAATTTATTTTCTTCAAAAAGTGCTTTTTCTTTTTCTTTTTTTTTTAATCGACATTTCTTAGCACTAATAGCATTTTTTTTTCTTAAAATATTTTTTTCATCTTCTGATTTTAAATGATATCTCTCTTTTCTTCTTTTATTTCTTTCTTTTTCTCTTATAACTTCTTTATGTGTTTTAATTATATTTTTTGGTTTAAAATTTTGTTTTTCATTTTCTTTTAAATTACATAACATTTCATTATTTTCCATTAATAAAGTATCATCCTTAAATATTGAATTTACTATATTGAAAAATGAATCATTTTCATTCAATAATATATCTTCATTTAAATAAAAAGAATTTTCCTCCATTGTATATAATAAATAAAAATAACATTTTAACTTATATATGATTTTAATATTTGATTTGAAAAGAATTTATAAATAGTAAACATATAATTAATATTTAATTCTTTTAAAAATGATTATAAAATATTATAAAAAAGATAAATATCTATTTTTATAAATTTAGGAAAAACAAAAAAAAATTTTTAAAAACAATTGTAAATATAATTAAAGTTTTTATATTTGATAAATAAATTAAAAATAAATAAAAAAATGCTAAAAAAGGAATTCCAGGAATTACTTAATCAAATAACACCTGAAATTGAGCCTGGATTAGATTCAACAATAAATGAAATAAATAATTATTTATCAAATAATATTGAATTAAAAACAAGACATGAAAATCATTTATTACCAAAAGAAGCATATTTATATTTTCCAAAAAAAGAAGAACAAATTCAAATAAATCCAAAAGATAAAAAAGATATATTAAGACTAATATTCAAAAATGTAGAATACACAGATTATGAAAAAAAAAAATTAAAAGAATTATATAACAATTTAAAAGAATTAAATACTAAAAATAAAGGATTTTCTTTTCCTTTATGGTGGGATGATTCAGAATCAATTCGTTTTTTACAAGCATCAGAATTTAATATAAAAAAAACATTAACAACAATATCATCTCAAATAAATTGGATTGAAAATTTTTATCCTTTAAAATTTACAAATAATATAAAAATAGTATTAAATTCTGGATTAATGTATATGAGTGGAAGAGATAATTTTTATAGACCAATTATTATTATTAATGCTTCTAAAGTTTCATATTTAATTCAAAAATTAAATATTGATATGGAAGATATACAAAAAGCAGTTGCTTTTTTTATTAATTATATTATATATTTTCAATTGATTCCTGGACAATTAGAAAATTGGTTAATTATTTCTGATATTAATAATGTTGGAATTACTGAATTTAGTTATTTTAAAAAATTAATGGATATTTTATCTAAATTCAGAGGAAGAGTTTTTAAAAATTTTATTATTGGAATGAATTTAATATTAAGATCTTGTGCTAAAGGTATTTTAGCAATTTTTGGTTCTTCTTCAAAGAAAAAAATTAAATTTGTTGATAAAAAAGAAATTTTTGAAGAATTAATAAAATATGTTGATATTGAATATATACCTCAAAAATATGGAGGAAATCAGATTCAATTAGAATTTAAAGATAATAATTTATTTCCTCCTAATTTTCATATTTTAAATATAAATAATAGTCCAAAAGATATTATGTCTGAAGATGAATATAAAAATTTATGTTATCATTCTTCTAAATCTTTAATTATTTGTCCTCAATTAAAAGAAAAATGGAATGATGAAGAAAAAAGAAACAAAATGGAAGAAGAAAAACAAAAAATAATTATTGAAAATCAAAAAAGTGAAATAAAAGAAATTGATGAAACTTCTTATGTTGAAGATGTTGATACTTGGATTAATATTGTAAAAGAATTTCAAACTAATTTATTAATTCCTGATGAAGGAAAAAATTTAAATAAATATAAACCTTTTTTAAATGATGATGATGATTTAAATCATTGTTTTACAATTAAACATGTGAAATCAGCATATTATTTTGAATAAAAAAAAAGATTTAAATATATTTAATTATTATTTATATTGTTTTATTTTGTTTTGTTTTAGTTTGAAGGTATATTTATTTTTTTTTTATATTTTAGCTTAAAAAAAACATAAAATTGATTTATATTTATTATTTTTATTTAAATTAATAAATACTAAATCTATATATATTTTTACAGAATTTATATCTATTAAAATAATTTAATGATTTTTATTGAATTCTTGTATTTTGAGTTTATGAATTATATATTTATCATATAAATTTTCAACTTTCTTTTTATGTAAATTAATATCTTTTCTTATTTTTAATCCAAATTTTTCTTTAGTTTCAGTATCTTTAAGATTTTTTTCAAATATATATGAATTATCTAAATATTCATTAGTACCTTCAATATCAGAATTTTTCAAAACTAAAGATTTTTTATCATCTTTATTAATTAAAGAACTTTCTTTATAAATATCTTCATCATCTTTTTCATCAAATAAATCATCATCATCATATTGAAATAAAGAAGCTAATTTACTTTTCCCAGTAATTCCAGTTTTTCTTATATTAATAGATGAATGTGTTTTATTTAATAAATTATTTTTATCATGTGTTTTTTTAAAAAAATTTTTATCAGAAAGATAATTATTTAATAAATTTAAAGTATTAGTTCCTGCAATTTCAGTTTCAGAAACAATTAAAGTATTTTTTTTAACTTTTGAAACAGAATCTTGTTTTTGTTTTTTTAATAACTCTGATAATGGATTTTCTTCAATTTTTGTGTCAGTTCTATTAATTTTTTTTAAATTTGATTTAAAATCACCATCCATTTTATTCATATAATTTTGAAATTTTAATTCAAGTGAAGGACCATTTTCATCTTTTGAAAAAGAAACAATTTTAGGTTGTGCATTTCCTTTAATTTGAGTAAGTAAATTTTCATAAAATGAATTATTTAATCCATAAACATTTTTAGAAAAATTTTCTTTATTCAATAAATGAAATTGTTTTTTAAAATTTTTAACAAATGCATCATAATCAATTATATTTGGATATATCATATTTGAATCATGAATTTTATCATTTTCATAATTTGGTTTTAATAAACCAAATCTTTTTAAAAAATATTTTTTATCTTCATATAATAAAGGAGGAATTTTAAATGGTTTTACTTTAAAAATTTCTTTTCTATTTGCCATTATATTTGGTATTATATTTTTAAATAATTCTTTGTGTTTTCTTTTTATTTTTTTCTCAAATTCTTCTATATCATCTATTCTTGGTATCATTAATTTTACTTTTTTTGATAAATCTATTTTTTTTTGAAAATTTTGATATTTTATATATAATGGAATGTCTTTTTCTAATTCTTCTTCTTCTTCTTTTTCTTTTTCTTTTTTTTCTAATTCTTTTCTAGTTTCTTCTTCTTTTAATTGAATATCTTCTAGTTTTTCTCCTATTAAACTTTGAAATAAATTTTCAGATTTATTTGCTTTTAATTCTAAAGGATTTTCTTTTGGTTCTAGTATACTTTTTATTATTGAATTTTTTATATTTTTATTTTCTGATGATATACTTATTACACTTTTTCTACTTATAATACTTGATTCTTTATTTTTATTTATATTTTTTTTATTTATTATTTTTTTCTTATTTGGAAGAGGAGGTAATTTAATTTTTTCCAATTTCATTAAAACAGGTTTTCCCCATTTTCTTTTCATTAATTACATTCAAAAATTTAAAAATCAAATAAAAAAATTTACAATTATTTTATAATTAGAAAAAATCATATTTATTTAAAAATATTTAATTTTTATAATTAATATGGAGATTAACAAATTTACACTTTAATTAATCTTATTTTAAAAATATATTCTAAAAGATTTACACTTTAATTATTCTAT
Source organism: Isotricha prostoma (assembly GCA_023807205.1). Taxonomy (NCBI): domain Eukaryota; phylum Ciliophora; class Litostomatea; order Vestibuliferida; family Isotrichidae; genus Isotricha; species Isotricha prostoma. The sequence continues at coordinate 14,062 of JAJMZS010003168.1, forward strand.
TTAAAAGTTAACACAAGGAATAATACTAAAAAAAAAATATAAAAAATTAATTAATGAATTCCAGAAGTACCAATATTTGATTTTGTAAAATAAATACTACTTCCTGCAATACTAGAAGGAGCATTTTTTTTATTAAAATTAATACTTGGTCCTCTTTCATGTGTTGGAAGATTTAATTGTTCAGTATCATATCTACTATCATTCATAAATTCACTTTTTTCTGAAACAATATGATCATCACTTTCATCTTCTTCTTCATCATCAAAATATTCAACTTTATGTTCTTGTTGTTTAAAAATTTCTGAATTTTCTTTATAATAATTAATAAATGTTTTAAGATAAAGAAATGATATTTTGAAATAAAGATGTGATGTAAGTGGATTAAATGTTGTAAAGGGATTTTTATCATTTTTTCTTACAATTTTATGCCTTTTAATATATTTTGATATCATATCTTTTATATATTCTCCTACTTTTTTTTCTGTTTTTATTATTAATGCATTATCTGGATTTGTTTTATCTACACTTCCTCCCATTTGCTTTACTACAACTTTATATAATACATCATGGAAATATACAAAATTTTCAGGATCACTTCTTAATTTTAAATCTAATACATATTTTTTTATATATTCTAATTTATTTACATCTGGGAAATTTAATTTTTTCCAACTAAAATCAGAAAAAAAATTAGTTATTAAATTCTTTTTTATTCTATATCCTTTATCTTGATCAGTTGAATATTTATTCCAAGCACTTTTAAATTCTTCACAAAAACCTTCAAATTTATCAATAGGATTATATGATTTTGTAGTAAAATCATCATATTGTTGTAATGTAACCATAAGGAATAAATTAAGCATAATAACAACAGACAAAAAATTCATAACTAACATATAAACATAAGCAACTGGTTCTGAAAATTTATCTTCATCAATAAATGCAAGTTCTTCCATTACATTAGGCCATTCTTCTCCTGTTGCTGATTTAAAAACAAGTAAAAATCCATTATAAAAATTATCTAAATTATAAAATTGATCCATATAATGCATTTTTTCTCTATATTTGTCATATACTAAACCATCATAAAGATAACATCCTAAAATTGAAAAAATACAAAAAATAAGAAACATTAATATAAATACATTTGCCAAAGCTGATATTGACCAATTTAAAGTTTGTAATAATTTTTCTAAACCTTTTAATGCTTTTACTAATCTTAAAACTCTAGTTACTCTCAAAACTCTTAAAACTCTTATAATTTGAAATGATTTTAAAAATGCTGCATCAATACCATCAATATTAGCAATTACAATATCAGCAATTGATGCTATTACAACAAAGAAATCAAATTTATTCCATCCATAATAAAAATATCCAGCAACTCCATATGCAATTATTTTTAAAATACATTCTAAAATAAAAATACCAGTAAAAATCCAATTTGCAACTTTTAAAACATATTCATAAGTTGGTGGTGAATCATCATAACTCATAGCCATTGAAATCATGTTTAAAAATATAATAGACATAATAAAATTATCAAAAGAAGTACTATCTACAAAATTTCTTAAAGAATATCTAAAAGAATCTTCTGGTGGTTTAACATAAGTAATATAATCAGGTTTAGCATATTCAATTTGTGTTAAGAAATCATAATATTTAGCAGCTTTTTTATCACCATCAGCAACTTTTTGTTCTCTAGTCCATGCATCATTAAAATATTTAAACATAATTCCAGTAAATAAATTAAGGAAAAAATATGATACAACTATTATATAAACTAAAAAGAATATACCATAAAATTGATTAAATACAGTATATGATTCCATTATATCAGGCCATCCTTCTGTATTACTTAAAACATATGCTGTCACTAATGATATTAATATATTTGAAAATTTAAATGTTGGTCCTGTATCCATAATACCATTATATCTATTAGCACAAAAACTACTAAAATCTGGCATTGATCTTGAAATGTTATTAGATAATAATACATCACTAAATGCAGTATCTGCTATTTTAAATATTGTTCCTGTGTTATTAAATACAAAACAATTATGGTATAAACTATAAAATAAACTAATTCCAACTATACTAAACATGAAAAAAACTACTAAAACTATAAATAATGCATTACATATTGGTAAAATTGAATCAAATAGTGATGAAATTATTAATTTTAATTCACCATTATGTGATATAAATCTTAAAGGACGAAGAATTCTTAATAATCTTAATACTTTTAAAAAATGAAGACTAGAACCTCCTTTTGATGGAGTTAAATATTTTAGATAAAGACTATAGAAATCTAATAGAGAAAATAAAACAATAATCAAATCAATTTTATTCCAATTATCTCTTACATATGAACCTTCATCCATAACAAATCCTAAAGCAATAATTTTACCAACACATTCAAATAAGAAAATTAAATTAAAGAATAAATCACACATATCAAAAATTAAAACAGACATATAACCACTTACAAAAGTATCAATTATTAATCTTGCAGTAGATAAAAGAATCATAATTAAAATAATAGTATCAAATAATTTATGACCAATAATTGACATACACCAAATTCTAAATTTATTAGTTTGAGGAATTAAATAAAGTGAATTTTCACATTCATTTCTTCTAAATAATTTATTAACTTTTTCCCATTCTCTAATATTTTTATCAACTCCAGTATAAATTTTTAAATCATCTTTTGAAATATCTCTATTATCATCAGTATCATTAAAATGAGAAGAAGAAAAGCCTATATTTGAATCACTTGAAGTTAATTGAGATGATTTTAAACCACTTTTTGTTGAGAATCTATTACTATTACTTCCTGATATAGAAGAACTTGGCTTATGAAATTCTACATTTCTTGTTTTTATTCCTTTTAATCTATTTTTATGTTCTTTTTCTTTTAATTTTATTTGATTTAAATAATCTGGTAATGCATACATTCTTTCTATTTTTTCATCTTCTGTTTCATCATCATCATCACTTCTTGAATCATGACTAAATGATTGAAGAAGAATTGATATAAATAAATTAAATATAATATAATTTCCTATAAATATCCAAATCATTAAATAAAAGAATGAAAATGGTGATAAACAGAATAAATCATATAATATTTGATTCCAATTTTCAATAGTTAAAATTTGAAAAGTAGTATAAAATGCAGATAAGAAACTTTGATATTTTTTACTACCATTTAAAAGTGACATACCTAAAAGTTCAAAAATTAAAATAAACATTAATAGAATGCATATAATATAAGCAACATTAGCCAAAGCTCTTTTAATAGAAACAATAATTAATCTCATAGATTTCATTCTTCTTAAAACTTTAGTTAATCTCAAAACTCTAAAAATTCTAAAAACTCTTAAAAAACTTAAATTAGCAATAGCTTTTTTTTGATTACCAATTTCATAATCAGAAGAAGAAGTCGGAGTTGCCATATCAACAATAGCAAAAGCAATAATAAGAACATCTAAATATGTAAAAGCATCTGAGAAATAAACAATGGGACCTAATCCTATAAATTTTAATACAAATTCAGCAATGAAAATACCATTAAAAGCATAATTAGATTTTGATAAATCAGTAAATTTTTCAGGTGTATATAAATTACCATCTAATGCCATAAAAATAGCATTAATAACAACAACTAATAATATTATATAATCAAACCATTGATTTGTTGCTATTAAATAAAATGCATAACGTATTTTTTGCCATCTTTGAATTCCTGGATTTGCATTCCATATAATTATATTGAAATTTTCTAAATTATCTATCATTACATTCCAATTTTCTCTATTTTCATCTACACTTTCTTTATATAAAACATCACCACCACTCCATTGAATATATCTATTTGAATTTGTTTTTAAATCATATACTTTTATATTCTTTATTTCACCTTTTACTTCTATTTTAGATTCTTTATTTTTATTATCTTCTCTTTTTTTTTCTTCTTTTCTTTTATCATCAGTTAATTTATAATATAAACTTTCTTCATCATTAAAATAATATGATAATGTTTTATAATTAAATTCATCTATTTTTTTATATATTTTATCATAAAATCCTTTTTTATATTTCAACTCATCTTGAATTTTATGATAATTACTAAAAGCACTTCCTAAAATAATAGAACTTTTACTTCTAGTTCCTATACTTTTATGACGATGAGAATTAATAGTTTTAGTAACAATATTAGTAGAAGTACCTTTTGAAGATAAAGTACCTAAATTAATTTCTTTACCAACTGCAAATCTTCCATAATCTCTCATTCGAGGAGGCATAATTTCTAATATTTGAATTGGTAAATTTTTTAATGAATGAGTTAAATATGCACATTCACTATCTAAATAATCAATATGATTTAATTTTTCATATTTATATTTTTTTAAATTTAATTTTTTGTCATTAAAAAAGAAATATGCTTCTGTTGATTCTGGTAATTGTTTTTTATGTATATATTTTATTTGTTTTCCTAAAACTTCTCCTTTCCAATGATCAACTTTAAATTGATCTTTTACTTTTAAATCTTTATCAATTATATTATTTATATAATTCATATAATATTTTTTTCCTCTTAAATTCATTGGAACTAATTCTTGTTGAATAGTTAATGGATCAGTATATAATTTATTTTCATCTAAAACTATTAATTTTTTTGTATCAAAATGAGGATATTTATTTATATTTTTTTCTATTGATGGAGATTTATAAATATATGATGGAATATTTTTATCATTTTTATTCTTATTATTATTATTTTTATTATTTTTATCATTTTTATTATTATCTAAATTAAAACTATTATTAGAATAATTTAAAATATTTCCTGTTTCATCATTAAAACTTTTATAATTTTCATTTTCACTTATTTTTAAAATAGAATGATTTTTATTTCTATCTTTATCTTTTTCAATATCATCTTCTTCAAGATGTTCAATATTTAAAAAAACATGACTTCTATTCACTGCTTTTTCACCTCTTCCTCTTGGAGGTTTAACATCAATTACAATATTCTTATTTAAATTAAAATTTAAATTTTTATAAAACTTTCTAATTTCTTTAGTAGTTAAATTAATATTATCTTTTTTATCTCCTTTATCTAAAATTGATTTTCTTGCAATTGATGTATATTTACTTAATTCTAATTTTTTATTAATTTCATCAATATTAACATTATCAGAATAATTTTTAAAAGTTTGAGGAATATTTTTTGGTAACATTTCAATTTCATTAATTGAAATATCAGATAATGAAATATCGTCTTTTTCATATAATGATGAATCTAATTTACTATGTTCATTTTCAATTTCAATTTCTTTAAGTTCATTTTTTATTTCATCAAAATTATTTTTATCTTGTGTATATTGTAAAAAACCCAAATAAGATCTTCTTTTTCCAAAAGTTGAAATAGGAATTCCTTTCAAAGATTCTTTTTGTAAAAAATTATTTAAATTAAAATGTTCTCTCATTTTTTTTAATTTATCTTTTATAGTTTCATCATTTTTTAATTTCATAATTTCAGGTAAAATTGCACTAGGTCTTCTAAAAGTAATATCATTATATATATTTTCATCATCAAAAGTAATTTTTTTATCAGCAATAATTGAATTATTTTCACTTATACTTATAGAATTATTATTTCTTCTTTTTGTATTATATTGACTTGCTGAATCTAAAATACTATATTCAACTGATAAATCAAATTTATTATCATCAATTGAATTATCACGATTAGATAAAGATAAATCAGTCATAAAAGATAAATCATTATTAATATTAGATTTATATTTTTTTGTTTTATAAATTTCTTGAAGCATTTTTCTACTTATTAAATAATTCACTTTTTGACCTTTTGTTTTTACTTTCCTTATTGGACTATGTGAATGATTTTTTTTTCTTAAATCTTCCTCATTTTTAATTTTTTGTTTTTCATTTTCTAATTTTTCTTTAATTTGAGTTTCAAAAGATAAATCTGGTTTTGTAATTAATTGTCCTTGTATAAATTTTTCCATTTCTTTTTTTTCTATTTTATGTTTTAAATTATTTGTACTACCAGAATTACTTATTATTTTTTGAAAATTAATCATTTCATCTTTTACAAATTTTTGTGTTGCAATAATTGAAATTTCAATTGCATCATTATATATTTTTTCAATTGGTTTTGGAATATCTATATTACTTATTTTTCTTTTTGGTGCATCATTTAATTTATTTTCATCTTGTGAATTTGTTTTTTTAATAATATGTGAATGATTTATTATTATTGAACTTTTTTTTTCATTTTTATTTACTTTTTTTTTTTCTTTTGCTATTTTTAATGATTTTCTTTCTTCTTTTTTCTTCTCATCAATTAATCTATCAATTTCTTTCCTTTGTCTTTTTATATCTTTACATAAATGAGATTCTTCATTATCAATCATTTCTCCTATTATATATAATTCTTCTGGATTATTATTTGTCATTATATACATATCTTTTACAGTTTGATATATTATTGGAATATCTCTTTTATTCTTTTTTATGTGATATGATTCATCATCTACTTTAAAATATAATTCTCTTAAACTTTCTACACTTTTTGTTAAATTTTTATTTTTTAATTCTCTTTCTTTTTTTTTCTTTTCTTGCTTTTCTTTTTCTTTTAAATCATATCTACTTTTAATTAATTGATAAAAACTTTTTTTTCCTATTAATTCCTTTCTAGTAACTTCAACTTTTTCAAATTCTGAATTAGTAACAGCAAGGAATAAATTAATTAAATAAAATCCACCAATAATAACAAATCCATGAAAATATAAAAATATAATAACAGGATTTAATTTAATTTTATCTTTAAAAGTCCTAGAAATAAAATTATAAACATTACTCCATCCTTCAAGTGTAACCATAATAAAAACAGTAATAAAACCATATAAAACATTATCAAAATTAACAACACCATTTCTAGGATTTCTATAACCTTTAACACAAATATATTTACTTCCTCTTCTATCAAATTTAACACAATCAATATCAGAAGAACACATAGAATGTTTATCTTCTAAAGACATTAAATAACCATAATTTAAACTCATACATCTTCTCAAAAATAAACCTTGCCACATTTGAACACCTGCAATAGCAAAAATAAGAAAAAAGAAAAATAATACTATAGTAGTTTCTGCTAAATGACTTATTGATGCTAATAAAGCAATAACTAATTTACGAAGTCCTTTTACTGATTTTACTGTTTTTAAAGGACGAAGAATACGAAAAGCTCTTAATCCAGCTAAACCTGATATTTTAGTACCATACATTGTCCTTTCTAAAATCCATGATATCCATCCTACAAAAACAACAAAAAAATCAAGACAATTCCAATAATCTTTTAAATAAGCATTTTCTGTTAATACGAAACCATAAGCAATTATTTTTAAAATACATTCAAATGTATACCAATATAAAAAATATTGATCTGTTTTATTTGCTATATTATCATTATCTAATGGATCAGATATTAAAATAAATATTGTATTTAAGATAATAATTAATAAAGAGAAATTATCAAAAAGTTGATTATCAACTAAAAATAAACACCAAAATCTTGCATAAACTAAACGTTTATTAAATTTTTTTCTACATTTTAAACAACAACATCTATCATAATATCTTCTTGCTTGTTCTTCTTTTCTTAAAGGCTTAAAATCAATTACTTCTTTTGCTCCTTTTTCAGCTTCACTTACATATGAAAAATGAGGAATTCCTCTTTCATTTTTTATATCTTTGAAATAATTATTTAATAATTTTCCTTTATATAATAATTTTTCTGTATTATTCATTATTAAATCTATTTTTTCTGATTGAGTATTTTTTAATTTTTCATAATCTTCTCTTATTGTATCAATTTCTTTTTGAAGTTCAGTTGTATTTAATCCTTTTAATGTATTTACATCTTTTAATTTTCTTTTTTCTTTTAATTTTTTTTTAAATTCCATTTTTTTAACTTCTTTTTGAATATCTTCTTCTTCTTTATCATGTTCATTATCATAATCTAAATCAAAAACATCATTTTTAAAAAATTGTTCTTTATAAAATTTATCATATTCCATTAATTGACTTTTATCAGCTTCAACTTCTTCTTCATTATATAATTCAGAATCAGAATCAATAACATATTGTTCATCTAATGCAATAATTTTACTATCACTTGAATTTTCATTACTTTTTAAATCATCTATTTCATTTTTTTTTTTTCTATCTGAATCTATACGATCTTCTTTAATAATTTTATTTCTCATTGTAAGTTTTTTTACAAAATTTTTTTTTATTTTATTTTTATCTTTATTAGAACCTTCTGAATTATTATCATTATTAATATTATCATCAATTCTAATTTTTCTTGATGATTCAACAAGTCTTTGAGTTTGTTTTTTTTTAGTTTTTCTTTTAAAATCTTCATTTAAATCATATAATGCTTCATTTTCTCTTAATTTATTAATATTTAAAGAATCTAAAATCAAACTTCCTTGTTTACTATGTTCTTTTCTATTAATTTCTTTTTTATTATTTATTTTTTCTTTGTTTTTAAATTTAAAACCTAATTCAGTTAATGAAGTTTCCAATTTTTCATCATTTTCTAAATCAGATGATATTAAAGAATCAGTTTTAGAAACATTTAAACCTTCTTTTAATTTATTTTGTTTTTTTATTTGCTCATCAATTAATGAATCAAGATCTTTTACATTTGTTTCTCTTGCTTTTTTTTGTTCATCTAATAATTTAATATATTTCATTTGTTTATTTTTTTTTTCTTCTAATTTTTTCTTTTTTATTTCTAGATTTTCATATAAAAGACTATCTGGAATTTGTTTTTTTTCTTCTTCATTTTTTTCATTTTCTAAATCTATTATAATTAAATGAGTTGATTTTTTTTTTGTAGTTTTTCTTGATTGTTTTTCTTTATTTTTTGAATCTGTTCTATTTTTTGATTCATCATTTTCATTTTTTTCAGTTTTTTCTTTTATTTTTTCTTCTTTTTTTGATTGGTTTTTTTCTTCTTCTTTCTTTTTTTTCTTTTCTTCTCTTTCTTTATTTTTCTTTTCTTCTTTTTCTTTTTTTTTTCTTTTCTTCTCTTCTTTTTTTCTTTTTTTTTCTTCTTCTTCTTTCTTTTTTTTTTCTTCTTCTTTTTTCTTTTTCTTTTCTTCTTCTTCTTTCTTTTTCTTATCTTCTTCTTCTTTTTTTTTCTTTTCTTCTTCTTTTTTCTTTTTAATTTCTTCTTCTTTCTTATTTTTTTCTTCTTCTTCTTTCTTTTTCCTTTCTTCTTCTTTCTTATTTTTTTCTTCTTCTTTCTTTTTAATTTCTTCTTCTTCTTTTTTTTTTTCTTCTTCTTCTTGTTTTTTTTTTCTTTCTTCTTCTTCTTTTTTTGCTCTAACTTTTTCTTCATCAATTTTTCTTCTTTCTTCTTCTCTTTTCTTTTTTTCTTCTTCTCTTTTTTTTCTTTCTTCTTCTCTTTTCTTTTTTTCTTCTTCTCTTTTTTTTCTTTCTTCTTCTCTTTTATTTTTTTCTTCTTCTCTTTTCTTATTTTCTTCATTTTCTTTTTGTTTTTTCCATAAATTTTTTATTTCTAAAAAAGTTTTTTTACGATTATTAGTTTTAATTTTTTTTTGTATAGAATTTAATTGCTCAAATCCTTTTTTAAAATACTTTGATAAATTAATTTTAAAATTTAATTTCTTCATAAAATTCTTAATTAATAATTTTTTAAACTTTTTTTCCAAATCTTTTAAACCATCTTCAATTTTATTTTGATTTTCTTTTTGTTTTTTTTCTTTATTTTCAATATTTTTTTTTTTAAATTTTTCAGCATCTTTTTTTAAATTTTCAAAATTTAAAGGTTCAACAATAATCTTTCCTTTAGGATTTTGAGCTTTTTTTATTTGAATAATTTTATTTATTTTTGTTTCAATTTCTTCTCCTGATATATCTGAATGTGTATCATCAATTACATACTTGCTATATTTTTGACTTCTATTACTTTCTATATTCTTATTTATATTTAAATTGAAAGTATCAGATTTGTCATTTTTTTTCATATTTTTTATAATAGAATGTTAAAAAAAAATCTCTTATTTATATTGTAATGTGTGTTTAAAAAGAATTTAATATTTTATATTCATTATTAATGATTTTGAATATTTAATTTTTATTGTATTTTTTGAATTAAAAGAATGGAAAATTTTTCTCATCCAGATATAGAAGAAATAATTAATTTAGAATCAAATAAAAAATGTTTTGATTGTGGATTAGAAAAGCCAAAATGGACTTCATTAAATAATGGAATATTTTTATGTTTAAAATGTGCAGGAATACATAGGAATTTTGGATTAAATATAAGTTTAATTCGTTCTCTTGAAATTGATTCATGGGATGAAAAACAGATTTTATATTTAAAAAAAGGGGGAAATGAAAATTTTAAAAATTTTTTAAATGAATATGATATATCATCAAATTCTTCAATTGAGTTAAAATATAAATCAAAAGCATCTGATTATTATAGAAAAAAATTAAAAAATGAAGTTGAAAAAATTATAAATCCAAATTATATTTATGATGAATTAATTAAACCAGATAAAAAGACAGGAAATGAAATTTTAGAAATAAAAATAAATTCTAATGAAATATCAAATGAAGATTTAATTAGTTCATCAAATAATAATAAGTCAATTCAAGATGAATCATTTTTTAGTTTTATGGGAAATTTATTAAAAAGTACGGGAAGTTTATTTATAGAAAAATCAAAAGATGTAAAAAAAACAATTGAAGAAATTAATATTATTGATAATATTAAATATTCAGGAATTGGTGCTGTTAATTTTATTCAAAAATCAGGTAATTTTTTCATTGAAAAAACACAAAAAATTTATCAAAGTAATATTATTCAAGGTATTACAAATAAAGCTGAAGAAGGTATTAATATTATTGTTGATAAAACTAAATCTTTGTTAAATCAAAATGAAAAAAATGATGAAAAGAAAGATGATATTCAACTTTCATCTGATGAAAATAAAGATAAAGAAGATAATAATAATGAAAATAAGGATAATAATGATAAATCTAATATGTAGGAAATGAAAATAATTGTAAAAAAAGTTACATTAAAAATAATTTTTTTTGTTTTATTGAAAAATATTGTTATATGAAAATTAATATAAATTGAAATAAAATATTATTTTATATTATAAATTTCATAATTTATAATTTATTTTTTCAATATTATTTATTTAAATAATATAAATAAAAATAAAATATAAAAATTTAAATAAAAAATAATAAAATTTATTAATTTTCTTATTTATTCCTTAATATTATGTCGTCAGATAATCAAATTCCAGAACATGATATAATAGGGATAAAATTTGGTTCATCATTGACAGTATTAGGAACATTAAATAATAGAGTAGTAGATGTTCTTTATTCAGATACATCAAGTAGAGAAATTCCATCTTTAATTTTATTCACAAAAGAATACAGAAAATATGCAGAACATGCTCAATCAATTTATTTAAAAAATATAACAAATTCATATAATTTCTTAAATAGATTAATTGGTTTAAAAGAAGAAAATGAAGAAATAATAGAACATGAAAAAAAATATATATATACATCTATAAATAAAGATTTTACATTTGGAGAAGAAAAATTAAATATAGAAAGTATAATAGCAAGTTTTTTATATTTTTTGTCAAAAACTTGGAAAAATAAAATAAATAATAAAAAAACAAATAATATAGTAATAAGTATTCCAGATTATTATACTCAATATCAAAGATTAATTTTATTAAATTCAATAGAAATTGCAAATTTAAAATGTATATCACTTTTAAATGAATCATCTTCTGTTTGTTTATCATATTTTCTTCATCATTATAAAGAATTAGATTCAAATGATAATATTATTTGTTTTATTGATTTAGGTGAATCAAAATTAAGTATTCATTTTTGTTTATTTAATAATTCTGAAGCAAGAGTAATTTTTTCAAAATCAGAAAAATGTTTTGGATGTAGAGATTTAGATTATTCAATTTATAATTATATTAAAAATAAATATAATGAATGTAATAATTTAAATAATAAAACAATTATTAAATTATTTCAAGCAATTGAAAAAGCAAGAAAAATATTAACAGTAAATAAAGATTCAAATTTATTATTTGAACATGGTGATTTAATAATATCAGAATATTTAACTAGAGATAATTTTGAAGAAATAATAAAAAATGAATTAATTAAATTTAAAGAATTTTTATCTAATTGTTTAAAAGAATCTAATATTTCACTTAAATTAATTAATTCATTTGAAATGGTAGGAGATGCAATTAGAAATCCAGTTTTTCAGAAAGTTATTTTTGATGTCTTTAATAAAGATATTAAAAAAACTTTATTAGCTGATGAGTGTATTGCAAGAGGTTGTGCATTATATAATACAATGATTGATGAATGTTATTCTACAATAAATGATTTTACTTTTTATCAATATAATCAATATGATATTATTTTAGAAATTATTTCAGATTTTGTTAATGATAAAATTATTATTTTAAAAAAAGGAGATAATTTTCCTATTAAAAGAGCATATAAATTTCAAAAAAAAGATATTTGCTCTGAATATACTAGAAGTGTTAATTTTAATTTTTATTTTGATAATGGAAAATTAAAACAAATTAGTTCTTATCAATTAATTTTTCAACCTAAAAGTGAAGATTATACTTTTATAATTCAAATTTTAATAGATAATAATTGTATTCCTGAAGTAATAAAAGGAGATATAGAATTAAAAACTGGATATTTAATTCATTGTACTAAAATTTTAGTTAAAAAATTTTCAAATTCTGAAATTAGTCAAAATGAACTTATTATTAAAGAATTAGAAATGGAATTCAATGATTATTTATATTACGCTTTATGTAATAGAAAAAATGAAATTGAAAGTATTTTATATTCAATTAGAGATAATAAAGAAGATAATATTGATATTACAAAAAATTTAGAAGAGATAGAAAATATAAATAATATTGATGGATTAGATAAAAAATTTTTTGAGTTAAAGGAGACATTTAATTTAACAAATAATACAATTCATATTGATATTGATAAATCAATTGTTCAAATTATTAATACTTTAAATAATAATAAACAAAAATTAGGTGAAAAAAATTTTATTTATTTTGGAAGAGAATTATCTGAAATAATGGAATTAGTTGAACAAGGAAATGATGCCAATAAATTAAATAAATTAATATCTTCTTTATCACAAAGAATTCAAAATTATTTAAATTAATACAATTAATTTCAATTTTACTTATTTTTTCAATTGTTAATTTAAATAATTTAAATAAAGAATAAAAATAATTAATTATAAATTTAATTATTTTATTTTTCAAAATTATTTCTATATTTACCATTTTTTATTTCTTCAAAAAGTTTTTCTAATTCTTCTTCATTTCTTTTATTTTGAATAATATTAATATTATAATTATTATTTTTATTTGAATCATAATTACCAACATTTTCAATATTTTCTAACCCACCAAAATTTATAATAGGTTTATCATAATTTAAAGAATTTAAAATATTTTTATTTTCATTTTTCTTTTCTTTATATTCATTAATTAAATCATTTATGTGATAATTAATATTTTCATTATAATTATCTTTATAATTATTAAAATTTTTTTGTGAAATTTGATATGGTTTATTTGAGTTTTGAGATTTTAATTTCTCTATTAATTTTTTATTATCATAAATATTTATTTCTTGGTTAATTCTTTTATTTTTTTTTTTACAATTTGTACATGTTTTTGTAGTACAATTTTGTATTTTATTAACATTTATTTTTTTATCATCTTTATTATTTATATCATTTATATTTGAATTACTTGTATTTTTAACTGATTGATTATATGAAATTGGAATACTTTTATTACTATTATTTGAATAATTTCTCAAATATGTTGAAGTATTATTAAACCCTTTATCTAATATATTTGATTTCCAACTACCAGTTATAATTCTTTTATTAAAATTATTCATTCTTTGATTTAATTTTAATCTTCTAAATCTATCTAATCCATCTTTACTCAAATTATTAAACTTTTTGGTTTTTTCATGTAAATTATTTATCATTTCTGATATATCTCCTTTTGTTAAAAGTCTTGAATTATAATCAGGTTTTTTATATTGACTTATTGCTCTTTTATTTTGATTAATTGTTTTAATATTCACTTTAATTGGATTACTATCATTTTTGATTAATTCATTTGTATTATTATTTTCAAGATAATTATTAATATTATCATTAACTCTATATTTCATATTTTTATAAGTTAAATTTTTTACTTTATTTTTTTTAGGAAGATTTACAAAATTATTAACAGAATTAATAGATATATCATCATTAGAAATATGATTATGAATATAATTATTTGATATATTATGAATAGATTTATTTTTAAAATTACTATCATCAAATGATTCATTTGGCATTTCATAATTATAATTATTATATCTAAATGAATAATTATCAATACTTGGACTAAATTCTTTTCTCTGAGAAACACTATTTTTAAAAGGAGAATTATCATATGTTACAGTAGTTGTAACTGAATTTAAATAATTTAGATTTTTATTATTTCTTTTTTGAAAAGTTCTAAATGAATTATTTGATTTTATATTATAATTATCATATTCATTATTTGATGTATTTGTCAATAAATTATTTAATCTTTCAATTTTATGATTTAATAAATCAAAATTCATTCTAATATTCATCATTGTTGGATTTGAAGTTTTATTATCTTTATTTAATATACATATTGGTGAATGAGAATATTCACTTCTTGTTTTTGATTGAGATAAATTTGATGATGTTCTCATCCACATATTTTAAATTGATAAATTAAATTTTTTTTTAATAAAAATGTAAATTAAAAATAATATTTTTTATTATTATGAAAAATGTATAAATATGTAATTTTATTTTTTTATATGTTTTGTATTAATTAGTAAATAAAAAAAATAAAATGTCTAATCCAAAATTATATTTACCTAATACAAATAAAACACCTAAAAATTATTATTATTATTTATCAAACCAAAATAAACTAAATTATTACATTAATCCAGAATCAAATATTACTTATTATCATCAAATAAATAATCAATCAAATATTAATTATAATTACATTAATTCATCCCAAGCATTCAATTCTTATCAAAATAAAAACCAACAAAGAAGGCATAATACTAGTAATTCAGGAGATTTTTTATATAGTAATTATAAGCAATATAACTATCTCAATACTGAATTTATAAATTTGAGGAATAGTATTAATGAACTTAACGAAAAAATAAAAGAAAAAGATAATATTATTTTTTCTTTAGAAAGAAAATTAGATTTAATTAGTTCTAGAAATAATGAAAAAAGTAAATCATTTTCAAATAGAAAACATGAGATATATAGGAATAAATATTTAAATAATATTAAAGAAGATGAAAATAGTAAAATCAAAAATAATATTCAGTTAAATTTAAAAAATGATAGTGAAATGAAATATATTAGTTCAAATGTAAATAATAATAATTGCATTAATTATCAAAATAAAAAAACATTTACAACATCTAATTCTTCATTACAATATATTGAAAAGAATTTAGATACTAATAATAATATTAAACCTTTTTATATACCAATAAATAAAATTAACAATAATACAACTAATAATCATATAATTTTAGATGATAAAGATTATAAAATTCATCCTAACATAAACTCTTTTAGAGTAAATAAAAATAATATATCTTTAAATTCAAGAATAAATGAATCCATTCAAAAAGGAAAAAATATTGGAAATAACAATGATAATTCAAATCAAATATATAAAAATTATTATCCTATTGCATTATCATATAATAACAATAGGACTGGATTTTATAAAAATTCATATGGAACTAAAAATTATGAATCAAATATTATTAATAATATATTCAAGCAATATATGAAAAAAAAAGAAGAAATTTACCATTCAAAAAATGAAATTAAAAATACAATTTTGACAGGAAAAGAAAAAGATAAAAATCAAAAATCATTAACAATTGATGAATTAGAACATAAAAAAAATAAAATAAAATCTTTAAAAACAAGTTTAAGTCATAATAAAAAGCATATTAAAAAAGAACATAAAAAATTTAATTCTAATTTAAAGTTAAATCAATCACCGTTAATATCAAATTTATCTAATGCAAAAAGTATTGAAAAAGATAATAATGATAATATAAAAGATAAAGAGAATCATAAATGCAAAAGTGCAAATAAAAGTAATAAAGAAATAAATCATATGATTAAAAATAATAATAAAAATAATAATACTAAAAGAACTTTAAACAATGAAAAAAGTAATAAACCAAAAACTCCAAATTCAAGGAATTTACAAGAGAAAAAAAGTAATAAAAAACTTATTAGACCAAAAACTTATAAAACATTAGAATTAATGAAAAATCAAATGATGAATGAACTTAATTTAAAGAAAAATATTGAAAATAAAAAAGTTAATTCAAAGGAAAAAACTAAAAATAATATTGATTCTTTTAATAATATTGGAAAAGTAAATGAAGAAAAAAAACCTTTATATCAATTAAATTATGAAAAAAATAGGAGTAGAAATGTAAAAAAAATAAAAAATATTAATTCAAATATAACTGGTAATATACCTTCAATTTTTGATTCTTTTGAAATCAATAAAAAAGAAAAACAAAACAGTAACAAAGGTGAAACAAAAATAAATTTAAAGTCTAAAATATTGGATAAAATGATAGAAATAAATGAAGATACTTACAAAAATGATAAAATCAATAAAAATATAAACAATAAAAATAATAGTATGATGGAAAATAATAAAATTAATAAAAGGAAAGAAAATAAGATTAATTCTATTCAAGAAAAATATAATAATTTAAAAAATAATCAATTAATAAAACAAGAAGAAGAAGAAAAGAAAAATATCAATAAACAAAAATTCAAATTAAATGAAAATTCAAATGAAATAAAAATAAATAAAGATGAAAAAGAATTATCCAGTGAACTTAATGAAGAATCAAAAGATAATTTAAGTTATAATATAAATAATTCAGGTTTTAATGTCCAAGAAATTTCAGAAATCCATAAAAATTTAGAAGAAAAAAAAATTCATCAAGAAATAAAAAATGAAGACAATAAATATAATAAAGAATCAAAAGAAGATTATAATTTGAAAAATAATTCTAATAACAAAATTGAAAATAGTAATGAATCATTTAATTCATCAAATTCAAATCTTCTTTTAAATTTTAATAAACAAAAAAAATTTTATAAAAAATATGAAAAACAAATTTCTTCTATTCCAGTAACAGATAGAAAAAATTCTGATTTGTCTGAAAAAACTTTAAATGAAATTCAATTAACTGTAAATGATTTAGAAAGTCCTATTCATGAAAGATTAGCTTATTTACAAAATCAAAATGATATATATTTTAATAAAATAAACTTAAATATTTTACCACAAAAAAATACTAATAATGATGATAATAAAAATAATAATAAAGATTTTTTATCTCATAAAATTACTGAAAAAGATAAAGATTTAAATGAAAAATTTGAAAAAAAAGAAAAAAAAATAAATAATTCATTTAATATACATAAATATTCTACTGATATGAAAAGAATTCAAAAATCTATTGATGAAAAAATAATGTCTAAATCTTATGATAATTATAAATATTGTTTGATTGATAATAGAATTGATAATAATAATAAAGAACTTTTAAAATACTTTATAAAGGAAAAAAAATTATCTTTTTTAGGATATTTTAAATATAATATTAAATATAATTGTTTTGATGAATTAAAATTTGCATCATCATCTTCAAATCTAACTAAATTCTTTTCAAATAATTATTTATTTTCAATATTTGATGAAAAGAGAATTATAATATTCAATAAAATAACAAAAACATTTTTAATAAATGAATTCATTGATAAATCATATTCAAGATTTAAATTAAATTATCTTTCAAAAGGAAGTTTATTATTAAATGCAAATGATTCACTTTATATATTAACAGGTAATAATTATGATATGTTATACCAATATGAACCATATAAAAATATTATGATTTTATTAGGAAAATTTAAAAATAATCATATTTATGGTGGACTTCTTATTAATTCTAATATTATTTATTGTTTAACAGGAAATTTTAATAATAAAGTTGAAAAATTTAATATAAAAGAAAAGAAATTTATAGAAAATAAAGAAAATATGAAAGTTGAAAGAAGTGAAGCTTCATATATTATTTTAAATAAAAAATATATTTTTTCTTTTTTTGGATTTAATATGATTCAAAATAAATATATAAACTCAATTGAATTTACTGAAATAAATTCAAATATGAATTGGAAATTTATAAACATAATAAATAATTTTAATAATTCTATTTTAGAAATAAAAGGTCATTGTATAATAAATCTTGATAAAAATAATCAATTTTTAATTTTAGGAGGATATAATGGAAAAAAGAATTCAAATGAAAATATAATTAAATGTGAAATTATTTTAAATGAAAATCAAATTTGTACATTTAATATAGAAACAAAGTTTGAAACAATTATAAATAAAAAACCATATTTTTTTTCATATTTTTTCGAAAAAGATGATTTTTCAAATGAAAAATATATTTTTGATAGAAAAAAGAATATTCATTATTTTAATACGACAAAAATTAAAAGAGATATATTTTTTTTAGAATAGTTTTATATTTTTTATATATAAAATAATTAATAATTTATTGTTTGAAATGTTAAATAAATAATGGGAAATTTTCCCACATGTAAAATAAATACTTTTTGTCTAATTTGTAAATCAGATTCTGAAAAAAATGGTTTAACAAATCCAGATTTAGAAAATGATATAATTCAAGATTGTTACGATAAAAATAAAGAGAAATTTCCAATTAACAAAGATTTAATTTATACTTTGAATATTAATGCAACAAAAATTCAAGATGCATATAGAAATTATAAAGCAAGAAGACAAAAACAAAAAGAATTAAATAAGAATTATTTAGAACCAAATTTAGAATCACCATTAAGAATATTTAAAACAATTTCTTCTTCAAAAAAAATGGAAATTAACAAAACAAATAGTATAAATTATTTAGATAAAAAAGATAATATAGAAAAAAAAAAAATACAAAATGATTTATTGATAATAGAAAAAAAAATAACATTAAATAAAAATAGAATAAAAACAACAGGTACATTTTTTTCAAATTATTCAGATACATCTGATGTCCCAAAAAGTGCAATTTCATTAAAACCAGAAATATTTGGATATTTTTTAAGAAAATCAAACAAAACATGTAATTATATAGGAGAAAAAGATAAAATAACTAAAAAAAAATGTGGATATGGTATAGTAAAATGGGATGATAAAAGTCAATTATTTGGATATTTCAAAGATAATAAAATATATGGAATATGTAAATTTATAAATTCACAAAATAAAAGTACATTTATTGGAGAATATGAAAATAATATACCAAAAGGATATGGAAAATATAAATGTCTCGATTATGAAAAAGAAGGATATTGGGAAAAATATTTTTTAAATGGAATTGGTTATGAAATGTGGGATGATTTATCATTTTATCAAGGTAATTATATTAAAAATAAAAAAGATGGTATTGGAATTTATAGATGGCCAGATCAAACAATTTATCATGGTGAATGGAAAGATAATAAAATGTCTGGTTTTGGTATTATTTATTATAATGATAAAAGATGTTATCATGGTGAAATGTTAAATGGAAATATGAATGGATTTGGTGTTTTTAATTGGCCTAATAAGCATATGTATATTGGATATTTTAAATATGATTTAAAAAGTGGTTTTGGTATTTATACTTGGCAAATGAAACCTTTAAATGCTTTTGTTGGATTTTGGGAAAAAGGAAAACAAAATGGTGTTGGGGCAAAAATTATTAATGGTAATTTTAAATATGGTTTTTGGAATAATGGAAAAAAAGAATGTTGGTTGAAAGGAGATTGGGAAATTAACAAGTATTTAAATTATAAGGATTTTGTATATAAAAAATTTTTATATAAGAATGATTTAATGAATTTACTTAAAAGTTTAGATTTATAAATTTTTTTTATTGGAAAAAAGATTATACTCAATATTGTAATCAATATATATTTTATAGATGGTGATATGAATTATATTATGATAGATGATTTTTATATTTAATTAATTTTTTTAATATTTTATTAATTTATTATAGTATAAAAATAAAAAAATTATTTTTAAAAATGAGAAGTTTTAAACAATCATATTCAACATTAAATACTCATTTAAATGATAATGGTAATTTTAGAACTTCTTATAATATGGCATTTTCTAAACCAGATTATTATATTTATCAATCAAAATCAAGAAATAATATTGATAATAATTTTGTAAAAAGAGATAATAATGATTTTAAAACTTCAAATAATGATTCTGAAAATACAAAACAATTATTATGTCCAGATTGTTTTAATAGAAATTTATCAAATAAAAAAGGAGTAAGTAAGCAAAATATAAATTATCATGATAGAAATATTCCAAAATCAATTGTTGATAATTTACATAAAGAAGATGAAAAATTTATAAAAGATAGAATTAAACAAAGAGAATTTTTAACGGATAGAGTAGGTAAATATTTAAAAAATATAAGAGATTATAATATAAATAAATTACAAAATGAAAATCAAAATGCAAATTTTTTTGATATGAATAGAGAATATGGAATATTAAGAGCAAAAAAGAGAGATTATTTAAATAATAATTATGTTATGAATATGAGAAATTATACGAATTTAGAAAATCCAAAAGTTGATGATTATTATAAAAAATATGTAAATAATAATAAAGAAGAAGGATTAATTAAAGAAAGACCATTATCAATGTCAAAGTCAGAATATAATCAAATGATGATTAATCAAATTAATGAAAATAAAAAATTAAAAGCTCAAAGAGAATTTAGTGAAAAATTGGAAGATGAGAGAATAGTAAGAAATCAAATGTATTTAGATAAAAGGAAAAATGAAGAAGAAAATAGAAAAAGAAAAGCTGAAATAGATTATTATCAAGATGAAAATTTAAAATTATTATATTCAAAAAAATTAAGAGATCAAGCAGATGATAATGATAGAAAATATGAAGAAAATAAAATAATAAAAGAAAATGAAAAACAAATTCAAAAAGAAAATGAAAAATCAAGAATAAAAAGACAAAAATATTTAGATATAAATAAAGAAAATTATAAAAATTATAAATTAAAAAAGGAAAGAGAATTAAGAGAAAAAGAAATTGAAAATAATAAAAAATATCCTGGTTTATGTATTCATGGATGTAAAATGGGAAAATGTGATATTTGTAAAAGAATATATCCTGAAAGTTTTCTTACACAAGTTGTATATAAGAAAAGAAATAAAACTTCTGGTAAATATTAAAAATAAATATATTAATTTTTTTTGTATATAAAAAAATTAAATTTTTTGTTTTTTTATTCTATAAAAATTTATGAATTTGAATAATTTTGATTGAATTTGATTATAAAATAAATTTAAATTTTTTCTTTATTTCTAAATTTATTTTATAAAATTGTTTAATAGTTTTTTTAATAAAATTTATTTAAATTTATCTAAGGATAATTTAAATATTTTTTTAAATTTTAAATTTAAAACACAAAATAATCATTTTAAATTTTAAAAAAAAACAAATCTTTAAAAATTAAAAAAATTTTTTTCATTGTTTAGAATAAAAGAAAATTTGTAACTTTTTAAATATTATCTACTTCATTTATTCAGCAGCAGCTTCTTCTCCACCTTCTTCTTCTCCTTCTTCTTCTCCTTCTCCTTCATCATCAGCAGAAGCATCTTGATAATTTTGATATTCAGTGACTAAATCACTAAGATTTGATTCAGCTTCAGTGAACTCCATTTCGTCCATACCTTCACCAGTATACCAATGTAAGAA
>JAJMZS010003169.1:0-36001 GCA_023807205.1 Isotricha prostoma
CCCAATCCCCAATTAAATAAGGTTTTGAATAATTATAACTTAAATTAATTTAAGTTAAGTATTATAAATTGATAAATTTATTAAATTATATTGATTATATATTGTTAATAATTAATATATATAAATTATTGTTAAAATTTATTGTAAGATAAAATAAGAAACAGAAAATAATATAGAAGAAAATGAAAATAATGTAGATGAATGTGGAATTATAAGAAGGTATAAAAAAAAATGAGTATACTGAAAGTTATACTTGGAAAAGATGTGAATAATGTTTCTGATGAAACTGAAGTTCATTTTGTTATTTATAATAATAATGTTAAGAATATATTCTTTTTATTTTTTATTAATTTTTTATCATTCATATTATTTTTTATTTATAAAATACATATAATAAATTAATAAATATAATTATATAATTTTTAATAACACTAATTTATATAAATATAGTTTATATTTTCCCTTATTAAATTATATAAAAAATATAATTATTGATTTGTAAATTTTAACATTAAATTTTCATATTATTTATTAAATAAATAAATCATTAAAATTATATTTTCTTTATATATATATATTACCTAAAGAAAGATATTATATTTTTATTTTTGTTCTATTTATATTTTTAATTTTTATTTCTTAATAATATTATAGGAAATTTTTTAGAACTAAAATTGTTAATTTTCTTTTCTAAATTATTTAATATTTTTTTTTTAATTTCAGGGTTCGAAGTATTAAATGATTTTGTTGAATCAAATATCATATTTGAAGAATTATATCTATTATTTTTAATAATAATTTTTTTTTTGATTGATGTCCCATAATAATTAATAAAAGAATCAATATTATTTGAATTTTCTAAATCATCATTAGATTTATTTTTTAATCCAATTTTATTACCAAATAAAATTAATTTTTGATGAGTATTTTGTCTATTTTCATTTTTTTGTAAAAAATTATTTTTTCTATTATTATAAAGTTTTGTTCTCTGATTCTGAATAAATATTTTTATATCATTCAAATAAAATTTTTTTTTTGGTTTTGTTAAGTTATCATTTTTATTTAATAATGAAAATTGATTTATTATTTTCAATTTTTTTAATTTTAAATATTGAATTTTTTGAAAATAATTTTGATGATTATATTTTATAAAATCAACAGAACAACTTTTATTTAGTTTTAATTTCTTTATAACATTTATTTTATTTTTATTTCTTTCATCTAATAGTTTATTTGTATGATACTCTATTTTTGCTCTTTGAAATATATCTTTTCCATCATAAAAATCGTTATAATCATTTTCATTTGAAAATTTTTTTAACAAAAAATTTTCATTATGATTCCTTGATTGTATCATTTTTTAAATTAAAAATTTAAAAAAATGAATTCCAAAATTAAAAATAAGATGTTTGATTTTATCAATTCAAATTATTATGAGAATTCAATTAGGAAGTCTCAAAATAATATTTTTATTGATACTGAACAATATACTGTTAAAAGTTCTTTCTCTTCTCCTAAATATAAGAATAAAACTAAAGAAAATATAGAAGAAATTTTAAATAAATCATTAAATGATTTTACAATAAATACTAATAAAAATTTAATAAAAAAAAGTTATTTTGATGACATTAAAACTTCTTTAAATAAAAATAATATCATTGTCCAACATAAAGAATTTGATTATGATAATTTTTTATCAAAAATGTTAGAAAAAAGAAAACAAAAAAGAATTAATAAAGAAATTAAAGAAGAAAATGGGAATATATTTAATAAAATGAGGAAAAATATTAGCCAAAATAATATATTAAAAAATTCTAATAATAATAATTTACTAAACAAAATATTTAAATTTACATCTGAAATATGTTATGAAAATTCTTTTTTAGATAAAAATAAAAGTAGAAAATTTATAAATTTAGATAATAATTCACATTTAAATATATTAACTTTATCAAAAGGATATTTAAGCTCAAAAAATAATAATTTATATTTACCTAAAAATAGGTATGATAATAATAATTCTTATATTAATAGAAATTATTATAAATCTAAATCTTTAAAATTCTCTAATAATAATTATAATAAAATTGACGTTAAAGATGAAAGAGATAGATTAATTGATAAATTTATGAAAAAAAATGAAAAAAATAACAATGATTATTTTTCAAATCAACAGAAAAAAAATATTGCCAAAAAATTAAATCTTAATTTTTAAATATATTTTTGAAAAAAATAAAAATAACTTAATATAAAAGTATTTTTAAATAATAAAATAATATAAAATAATTATTAAAATTCTATTCAACCAATTTTAAAAATTTAAAATCACCTTTATTCTTAACACAAGATGCATTAGTATAAAAAACAATACCTTTCTTCTCAAATTTATCTCCATGTTTAACAATTTCATTAATAAGTGTCTCAGTAATTAATTTATTCCTTTCAATATGAATATCCTTTAAAGGAGATTTACAATTTAAAGTATTTGTAATAATTATATTTAATCCCATATCAGAACCAGAAATATTTTTTAATGAAATTAAACTTAAATTATATGCATTTTGTATAAAACTACCAATTAAAACTAAACCAATATCTCCAATTTCATTATTATCTAAATATAATTTTTTTATCATTGAACCTTTCTCATTAATTAATAAAGATATTGTATCTTTTGTTAATCCACATGAACTTAAATTTATTTCTTCTAATGTTTTAGAATTATTTAAAATTTCTCCTAATATTTCATATGATTTGTTTTCTAATTTATTTTTTGATAAATTTAATATTTTTATTTTTTGATTTTTTAATAATATATCATATATCATTTTAATATTATTATCATTTAAATTATTATCTGATAAAGTTAATGAAGTTAAATTATTATCAATTTGGAATAAAGTATCATTTAATGTAGATAATATATCATAATTATAACCTGATAAATCTAATTCAGTTAATTTTGTATTATTTTTAAAATATGATGAAAAATCTTTAAATTTATTTTCAGGAATTTTTATATAACTTAAACCTAAACTTGTAATATTACTATATATTAAATTATCTTTTAGATTATCTATTATATTTTTTTCAATTGGTATATGAGAAATTGAAAATGAAGTAAGTTTTTTTAAATTTTTTATAATTATTGGTAAAACATCACTTAAAAGGGAAATATTATTATTTGTATTATTATTTTCATCTAAATTTTCATTAAATGAACCAATTAATTTTAAAGAACTTAATTTTTCAGAATAAAGTAATATATCATATAATAATAAAATATTAGAAGATGATGTTATTATAGTTAATGTTTGTACATTATGAATTAAATTTAATAATTGATATTTGAATAAAGGGAAAAATTTAAACATATTTATTTCATTCATATTAATTGTTAAATTTTTATTTGTTTTTTCCATTTTTAAAAAATTTGTTTTATTATTTCCAATTGGAATATCATTTTTATTTTTTTCAATTTTATTTTTAATAGATTCAAAAGAAGCAGAAATACTTTTCATTATTAAATTTTTTTTTTCTTGACAAATATCCATCATTTTTTTTTCATTTCCTATATTTAATTTCATAATTTTTTTAACAAATTCAATATTAGGTTTAGTTTGACTTAATTTGAAACTTTTTTGAATAAGTAAATCATCTAAACTTGCTTTATTTCCTTTAATATTAATATAACTTTGTAAATTATTAAAAAATTTTAATAAATAATCATCAATTGAATAATTATCTAAAGGATTTAATTGAGAAAAGAAATTTAATAAATCATAATTTTGTTCACATTGTTCAATATAATCAAAAACATTTATATATAAATGTTGATTTATTATTCTAAATGCATAATCAGAAACAATTTCAATTAATAATTTAGAAGTTTCATTATTTATTGATATTGATTTTTCTTTATCAATTTCTTTATTTATTTTTTCTTCTTTTTTTTCTAATTCTTTTTTTTTTAATTCATTTTTTTCTAATTCTTTTTTTTCTAATTCATTTTTTAATTTTGTTTCTTCTTCTCTTGTTTTATTTATTAATACTAAATTTTTATTATTTTCTTTTTCAATTTCTAATTTTTCTTTATTTAAATCATCTATTTTTTGTTTAAATTCTTTTTCCATCTTTATTTTTTCTTCTTGAATATTTTCTAATAATTGTTTATTTTCTTTTATTATTTTTTCATTTTCTTCTTTTAATTTATTTAATTTCTCATTTTCTTTTTTTAATAATTCATTTTCTTCTTTTAACTTTCCATTAATTTCTTCTTGATTTTTTAATTTTTCTAATAATTCTTTATATTTTTCTTCTTTTTCAGCAATTTTATTATTATATTCATTTTCATTTGTTTTTATATTATTATTTAAAGCTTCAATATTTTTTTTTAAATTTTCTATCTCATGTAAAAATTTAGTTTTTTCTTCTTTTCTTTCATTTCTCTCTTTTGTAACTTGTTGATTAATAGAATTCATTGAAGCCATTAATTGCTTTGAAAAATCATCTTTAGATCGAGTATTTTTACTCATTTTTAATAAATATTTTTTAATAATTAAAAAAAGTTTTAATTAAAAAAAATAAATTTGTTTAAAAAAATATAATATTTTATTTTAAAATTTAGATAATTAACTAATTTTCTATTATTTTTTTCATCTACTTTATTTAATTGCTTTGTAAATTAATATTTAATTTATTAGAAGTGTTACAATTTTTTTTGTTTGTTTATTTTTAATTTTTTGAAAAAATTTACTTAAAAAAATGATTTGTTAAAAATTAATTTTGAATTATTCATTTTTATCTCTTAGATAAAGATAAAGATTATATTTTAATTCATAACTTTATTGAATATCATTATATACCTTGATATTATATATATTATATTAGTATTAAATTGTTTTGATTTTTATTTCATTAATATTATTATATAATTAGTTTATTTGAAATTTTTATAATTATTTAAGTTATGAAATTAATAATTATTTATAAATTTATTTTTGTTTTATAATAACAATTTAATATTATTGAGAAAATAAAAGAAATTTAAAAAAAAAACAAAACCTTCAATATAATATTATAGAAAAAAAACAACAAAGTTAAGTATTTTTATTTTAATTTTGGTATAAAAATTTAAAAAATGATAATAAAAAATAAAATAGAATAATTTTTAAATAAATAAATAAATGGATCAATATGTGAAACTCATATGGTAAATTTTACAAATAACGAAAAATAAAAATAGTTGTGATGAAACAAATATATATATTCCAAGACCAATAGTAGAAATATCTCCAGTATTAAAAAAAGAAATAGCTCACATTACATCACAAGGTAAAATATAAATTAATATAACTAAAAGAGGATTTTGATAAAGAAAAACCAATTGAAATAAAATTAACTGATATAAAAGGAAAAACAATGGAAATAGTTATGGATTATCTTAATCATAAAGTAATTATAATTATTTTAAAATATTATAGTATTATTGGGAAAATATGAAAGATATTAGTTTAGTTATTAATGAAGATTATCAATTAGAACCTGAGTATGCTTTAGATGTTTATATTGCTACTATTAAATTAGATATATAAGAAATATAAGTTAATGAAAGAGAAAAATAAAATATTTAAAAATAAATAGTAATAAATAAATAAAGTAAAATATCAGATAACTTTTTAAAAAATATTACAATAAATAATTAAATTAAAAACAAAAATATGATTTTTATTTTTATTCATATATAAAAAAAAAATCTAAAAAAATACCAAAAAAATAAAAGAAATAAAAAAAATAAAAAAAGTAAGTATAAAAAATGTATTTTAAACCAAGAAAACATTCAACTAAAAATTTAATAATAACTGAACCAAAATTATTTCAAAATGAAGCAGAAACAATAAGTTTTTATATGATAGAAAAAATAATATCATTAACAATATCAAAGTCATTTAAAAACCAAATTGATCATCAATTAAACAAAGGAATTTTTTCTTATATTAAATCAATATTTAAATCTTTTATAAGTTCTCAATTTATTTCAATTGATAAAGATGATGAAAATAGAAAAATGACAAAATTACCAATTTTTACAAATGAAAATGAAGATTCAAATTTATATATTAAAAAAAAAAAAACAAATTTAAATAGTTTTAATATTTTAAATAATAATGAAATTCCATTTATTGATTTATCAAATATATATTATTCAAATTATTTTAGAGGAGAAAATAAATGGAATGTTATAAATGAACCAAAAAATAATATAAATGATAGATATTGTTCATCAATGATAAATTATATTATTCCAGATAATATTATTCCAGAAAGTAAATTAGAAAGATTTGAAGATCAACAAAATTTATCTCATAAAATAAATAGGAATAAATATAAAATTCATTTTAATAAAAGTAATATTGATGAAAATGATATTAATAAAAGAAAAAAATTAGGTGAAATTATGAATAAATTTTCCTTTCATGATTTACCAAAAGAAGATTTTGAAATAAAAGAAATTGATAATATAAAAATTCTTAGACAAGAAAGAAAAGATGAATTAAAGAAAAAAGAAATAGAAAATAAATTAAAAATTAAAAATTTAATTAAAAAAGAAGAACAAAAAAAAGAAGAAACTAATTTTCTAAAACAATATGAAAATAAGAAATTAACAATTGATCCAAATGGAAATATAGTTTTTATAAAATCATTTAAAGTTGAATCTTTATCAAATGAATTTTTATCAGGAAAATCAAATATGAAAATATTAAAAATAGAACCTCAAAAATATAATTTATCTCCAAAAAAAAAGCAAATAAAAGAAGAAAATGAAGAAAAAGAAAATGAAAAATCAAAAAGTGAAAAAAAAGAGAATAAATTAAAGAAAAATTCTTCTTTACCAAAATTAAAAAATAATCAAAATATTATAGACTCACAAAATAATATAATTGATTCTCATGAAAAAAAAATCAATTTCTTAAAAAAAAAAATGGAGAAAGGACCAATCACACCAAGTGGTTCTTGTTTTGATAAAATAAATTTAGAAATTGGTGTTTCAATGAAAGAAGATAAAAATTTTAAAACTGGAGGAAAAGATTTTTTTATTAAATATAAAAAATATTCTATAGATACATTTAATAAACAATTAAAAGATACTGTTAATTCAAATTCTTTTTTAAAAACACAATATAATGAAATGTCTAATATTGAAATTCAAAAAAATTTAAATTCAAGTTTAGATAATAATACATTTTATAATAATAATAATTTTAATAATACTTCAAATTATAATACAATATATAAAAAGAATAATTTAACTACAAATAACTTTTTAAAAAATAAATCAGAAATGAATTTGATTTCAAATTTAAATCCTTTAATTAAATTAAATGGTATTAATTCTTTAAGAACAACAATTAATGATTTGGATTTATCAAGTGAAAGAGGATTAATAGAAAAAAAAATAAAAAGAATTAATATTTTTAAAGAAAAAATAGTAAATAAAACTTCATTAAGAAAAAATCCAAAAAATAATTTAACTGAAATGAATATGTTTACTTCTACTTTATTATCAAATGAAAAATGGAAAGGAAGTCATAGTAATGGAAAAAAATTAAATCCATTAAAAGTTCCAATTAAACCTTTAAAAATGGAAATAGAAAGAGAAATGGGAAAAGGTAGAGTTATTCTTAGAAAAAGAGAAATGCATAATAATATTTTTTCTCAGTCTATGAGAAATTTTGGAAGTAATTTTAGAAGTTTTACAAAAGATTAAATTATTAAAAAGTATATTTATATAATTTTAATGTTAAATATTCTATTATTTAATGTAATTTTATTTTTTTATTTTGATAAAATATTTAGTTTTTTAAAATTTATTTTTTTTAAAATTAATTTAAAAATAAAAAATATAAAAGACAAAAAGTATTTAAAATATAATTAAAAAAATAATATTTTTTTTTTAATAATTAAATATTATAATTCATAAATTTTATAATTTTTTATTTTGATTTACTCTTGTTGTTTTTGGTTTAGATGTATTTTTTTGATTACTTTTCATTATCTTTACTTTATTTTTAAATCTATTTGAACTATCTCTTTTAGGTGATAAACTATCACTTAATCCTAAAATTTTATGGAAATTTTTAATTTGAAAACCTTTAATAATATTTTTTTTATTTGGAAAAATTTTTGGATTTAAATTATTACTTATTTTTTTTATTCTTGTTTTAAAATCACTTTGAGTATTATTTATATTATAATTACTTTTATCATTACTAAAAAAAGTTCTATGATTAATTGTTCTATAACTTTTTTTTTTAATTGTACTATTTGTATTTTGTCTTAAAGAAGAATTATTTGAAGAAATAAAACTTCTTTTAGTAATTTTTGCAAGTCTTTTTAATCTTTCTTTTATAATTGAAGATGATTGTGAATTATTTGTTGTTTTTAAAATATGAGAATCTAAAAATCTATTATCATTTTTTTTTTCTTCTATTTTATCTCTATTCATTTTTGGACTTAATATACCTTTATATTTTATTTTTTTAGAATTATAATTATTATTTAAATTCGATATTTTTGTCACTGAATTATTGTTTGTATGAGATGTGTAATTTCCTTTTGGATTAAGTAAACAATTTCTATTTCTATTATGAGTTTTATTTATTTTATTTTTTAATGCATTTAAATTATTTTTTGGTTCAATTCTCTCAGTTTCATTTCCCTTTTTTAAACTTGAATTAATTGCATTTTTATTTATATTTACTTTTATTTTATCTATTAATTCTTTTATTTCATCTTTTGAAGTAATTTTCTTTTGAGAATAAGGAAAAATATTATTATAACTTTGACTATTACTACTATTACTATTACTATTTGCATTATTATTATTATTATTGGTATTATTATAATTATAATTATTATTTATATTATTATTAATTATATTATTATTATTATTATTTTTATTAATTTTATTTGAACTATTCTTATTTATTTTTTTTATTGAAGTATTATTAGAAGTTGAACTATTTGCTTTTCTATGATTAAATGAATTTAATAATTGAAGTTCTTTTAATAGATTACCATTATTATATTTTCCATTTATAAAATTATTACTCTTTGAATCTTTATTTTTAGTTTTTGAACACAATGAAAAAAGTTTACCTTTAATATTTCTATTATAATTATTTAAATTATTTTTAATATTATTATTTTTATTATTTGTATTATCTTTTTCATAACTAATATCAGTATAAAAAGGATTTTCAAATTTATTTATTTCATTTATTATTTTATTAAAATCTTCTTGTGTTTTTTCTGAATTTTCACAATTTTTATTAATACCAAATAACAAATTATATAAATCTTCACTATCATTAATAATAGAATTATAAATATCAGTACTAAAAACTAAATCATCCTTATCATAATTTCTTTTATGTTTCTTATTTACTTTTTTCTTTTCTTCAGATTCATTTTTTTGTTGTTTATCAATCATCTTTTGTTTTTTATGAATATTTTTATAAATATATTTTGCTTCTGGTAATATTGTATAATTAGGATAAATTCTACTATAAGTTTCATAATATTCATAAAATTTAGGAAGTCTTATTGAAGATTCAATTGTTGTGTAATATCTTTTTAAAAATTCTGATATATCATCTGATATTAAATAATCTTTAAATGTTGCTACTATGTTTGTTTTTTCATTATATATTATATTGTTTATAACTATACTACCATATGTATATTGATCTACAAAATATTTTTGATGAAAACAAGAAAAAATGTATTGTTCTATTGTTAATAGATTAATCATTTTTTTGTTTTTACATTTTTTTTTTATTTCATTAGCTTTCATACTTTTTTAGTAATTGAATTTTGAAAAAAAAATATAATTTTATATTTTAATTTATTTAATAGATTTAAAATTTTATGATTTAATTAAATGAACTTAAATATTATTTATTAAATTATAAAAAGAAAATACTTTTTAGATTTATTCAAATTATATTCTTTTTTTTTCATATTTTAAATATAAATTCAATGACTTGATTCATTTATTGATTTTAAATTCATTTGATTCTTAAATTTCATTGTAAATAATTATTATGAATAATTTTAATTAAGAATTGTTAATATTATTAATTTTTTATTTAAAATTTATTTTTTATTATATATTAGTTCATATTCTTTTCTATATAAAAAAATTCTCAAAACATTTTAAATCTTTAGATAGCAAGTTTAATTTAATTTATTTGATATTTATAATTTAAAATTAAATTTTAAAACTTTATAATAATTTATTTTAATAAAAAATGTTTTTAGAATTTTATTGTTAAATTAATATAAATAAATAATGATGGAAAATGATTTTTTAATAAGTAAAATCAAGATATTTACTATAGTAAAAATATTTATTCAAGATTTAAATAAAAGGGAAATAAATCATATATAAATTTAATTTTGATTTTTCAAATATTTATTTCAAATGATAATAAAAGAAATACATTTGGAAATTATTCTTCACTTTTTAATAAAAATAAATTATATTCAAATTCAAAAAAATGAAAAAAGTTAAAAAGTAAAATTGAAAAAATTAAAAGTTAGAAATAAAAAAAAAAAAACTTTTGTTACATATTTAAAATAAAATAAAAATGCTTTATCTACCAAATAAATAATGTTTTAAAAAGATTTACAAATATTATATCATTACCTATTAATATCTTATTCTAACTTTATCCTAATAATTAAATCATTATCATTATCTTTATGATAATTATCCTCATCAGTACAATATAAATTTTCATATGAATGTTTAGTTTCAATAATTAACTTTTTTAATAATTTTTTTGATTGTTTTTTATCAAAATTATTTATCAATTTAATTCTATAATCAATTTCTCTTTGTTCAAATTGATCATGAAATTTTTGATAAACATTATCATCAATATTTTCTTCAATCTAAAAAAAATAAATTAAATAATTTACGTCATTTATTAAATTATTATCTTCAAAAAAATTATCATCTAATTCTTTTATTTCAGGAATTGTTACATTAACAGGAATACTTTTTTCTTCAATTTTTAATGAATGAGAACAAAAATTATTTATATTATATATATCATTTATTTTTCCGTTATAATGTTTTTTTGAAAAACGATTATTTTTATTTTTCCTTTTTGAACTTTTTTCTAAAGTAATTTAATAAAAAAAAGATTTTCTTACTTAATGAGTTATATACTACTGATTTATCTTTTCTTTTTCTTAATCTTTTTTGTGATAACAACTTTTTTTTTTTTGGAGAAATCTCTTTATTTTGATTATAAAGAATATTTAATAATTTATCAAAATCTAATGTTGTATCAAGAATTTGATTATTTTTATGGATTATTTTTGTTTTATTTTTTGATAATGAATTTTCTTTTTTAACATATTTTTTTCTTATGATAATCTTTTCGTTTTTAGGAAAAAGATTTTTATTTAAATCATTATGGACAAAAAATATTTCTTTATTTATATTTGTTTTTCCAATTTGTTCAATTGTTTTTAATGGGGAATTATCATTTTGATTATCATGTGTTTCACTTAAAATTGTTGAAATATCTGTCATTATTTTTTTTTATTATTTTGATTTTTTTTTGATATATGAACATATCATATATTTTTATAAAATTATAAAATTATTTTTGAGAAAAAAATAAGAGTCTACTTTATGCAAAATAAAGGATTATGAAATATATTTTTAATTAGGAATAATAAATTAATTTTTGGAGACTATTGAAAATTTTATAAAGTTCATATTAGAATTATGGTATAATACATGCATTTTTAATTATATAATATTTGTTTTTAATAATAATAAATTAATAGATTAAAATGTTGAAAGATAAAAATAATGAAGATGATAGGAATAGAAATTTTTAGAATGAGATTTTAAATATAATTTTCTTTCAAATTATGTTTGTTTTTTAATTAATAATTAACTATCAACAGTATATGTTTTAAAAAATAAATTATTATAATCATTCAAATTTTTAATACTATAAATTTTCTTTATGATTTTATCCATTTTTTTATATCAAACTATTTTAAAAATATAGATATAAGGTTAAAAATATTATAAATGATAATTATTAAAATTAAAAAATTGAGATATCAAAAATTTTTATAAATAAATAAAAAATAAGAATAAAAATAATAAAAATTAAATAATTAAAAGAAAAAAAAATATATATTTTTTTTTTAAATAAAAATTATTTTTAATTTTTTAAAGTTTAAATATTAATCATAAAATCTAAATTTTAATTCTAATTTTAATTTAAAGAACTAGCAAATTCTTCCCATAATTGAACACTTTTTAAATTTTTATTAATTAAATTTTGTTTCATTTTAATAATTTCATTTTTATATCTTTCAAAAAAAGTTTCTCTAAAAGTATCAATTTGATTTTTCAAAACAGAAGTAGAAATATCAACAATAAATTTTAAATTAAGCATTTTTAATTCTTCATAATATCCTTTATCTTCTTGAGTTAATTGTTGAACACCTTCTTCTTTACTAGCTTTTAAGACATTATATTTACTTAATCCAGAAAGAGAAATTTTCTTTAAAGCTTCTTGTGACTCATCATACTTTTTTCTATATTTAGTTAAAATTTTATAAGCATCAATAAATGCTTCTAAGTCTGCAATAGTCTTTAAATGATAATGATAAAAAACAAAATAAGGTCTTCCTAAATTAGAATTAATAATATTTTCACAAAATTGTTTTGGATTTTTTATTACTGATTGATTATTAGGAATAGCATTTTCAAAATCAATAAACATTTTAAATATTAAACTAAGATTTTTTTGTTCTTTTACAATATTTAATATTTCATTTTCTAAAACAAAACCAATTTTATCAATATTATCTCTTGCTTTAATAAAAATTTTAATCCAATAATCAAGATATTTTTCAAATTCAATTTTATTATAATTTTCATATTTAAAATTAGGAAAAACTTTAAGAAATCTATTTTTTATTTCTTCTGGTGTTCCAGGGTCTAATTTTTCAAGAAAACTTCTATAATTTTTATCATCATTTAAAAAAAAAATAAAAGGTTCTGTTTCATATAATTCTGGATTTTCACTAATTTTTCTAATAAAATGATTTAATAACTTTAATCTCATTTCTGAAGCTTTATTATCAACATCACCTAAAATTTCAGTTGAAGGAAGACCTGCAATAAAAACTCCAGGTAAAAATTCGCCTATTTTTTTCCTTAAAATTTCAAAATCTGAATATCTTCTTTGAATCATTGATTTTACTTTTAATCCTTTTAATGAATAAAGTACTACTTGTTCATTATTTAATAATGTCAGTTTACATGATGTTATATATAAAGGAAGAGATGCAATTAAATCTTCTTGTTCTTTTTTTTTCTTTTCTTCTTCTGTTAATTCTTTATTTTCTATTTTTTCATTTTCTGGATTTTCTACATTTTCCTTTTCTAAATTTAAATTTGTGTTTATTTCTTCTTTTTTTTCTGATTCTGTATTATTTGTTTCGTTTTCAATGTTTTCTTCTTTTTTAGTTTCTTCTGCTGATGGTTCCATTTTTTTTTTTTTTTTTTTTACTTTTTTATGATTTTATTAATAATTTATTATTTTATGATTATTATTTATTATATAAAAATAATAAAAATAATTATTTAAGAAAATAAGTTTTTAATTTATTTTTAAAAATTAATTATTATTTAAAAATTAATTAATACCAAAAGAATTAAGTATTTATAATTTATTTATATTATAATAATTAAATAAAATTTTGTCTTATCAATTTGAATATATGACTAATATAATTTTTATATGTAGAAGACATTTCATTATCATAATTTCTTGCTTTATTTTCTATACCTAAGCATAATTTTTTTATATCATTTTTTGGTAAATTCATATTTTTTAATAAAACATCAAAAAGATTATATAATTTTAAACATACTTTCCTTCTAAGAAAACAATCTTTTATTTTATTATTATTACATTTTATTTTAGAAATATTTTTAATTATTTTAATAATATCATCATTTGTAATTGTTTCTTTCATATTTAAATCTAAATTATTATTATCATCTAAAGAATTTAATAATTCAAAAATACTTGATTGCTCTAAAGGAGTAATAATAACTTTTGATTTATTTTCATCATATTTACTTCCAGATGAAGAAACTTCAATTGATTTTTCATTAGTCTCTATTTTATTTTTATTAACTTTTTTTGTTGATGACATTGATAAAGAACTTTGTTCTAATTCCATATTATAATTATCTATTTGTTTTATTAATTCTTCAATATTAACAAATTCAATATTTTGTTCTTCTAAATTTAAATTACTAATATCAAATAAAAATAATAATATTTTATTTTTTATTATATTTTGAAATTCAATAAAAAAATCCATTGATATTATTTTTTCATTGAAATTTCTAGTATTATTTAAAAATCTTAATAATTTAATTAGAGAATTCATTAAATTATTATTAAGTTTATTATTATCAATCATTAATTTCATTTTTTCAAAAGTTGATTTATATTCATCAATAGAATTTCCTTTTTTATAATAAATAAAATCTTCTATTATAATTCCTAATTCTTTTCCATTAATTTTATTATTATTTAAATTATTATTATTACTAATATTATTATTACTTCTTTTATTTCCTAAAAAATTATTTTTTTCATTTTTTAATGAATTATTATCTTTTAATTTTTCTTTCTCTTTTTTTTTATCTTCTTTCATCTTTTCTTTAAGATATAAAGTTTGTTTTTGACAAGATTCAATTCCTTTTTGACACAAAAAATAATGTTGTTCATATGTCATTTCTTTATTATAAATTTTATCAGCAATTTCTATTGCATTAAGTAATTTTTGTTTTTTTGTATTACTATATTCTTTTTTATATTTTTCATAAGGTTTTAATTTAGAATAAGATATTATTGAATGTGTCATATCTCCAATAAATTTTACTAAAACTTGAGAATCATTATTTGGATTTTTCTTAAAATGTTTTTCAAAAAGCTATAAATTAATTATTTATTTTATTTCTTACTATTGCTGGCCACCAAGGATATCCTTTTAGTTTTGCCCATACAACTTCACCAATTTTTAATTCAGACTCCATTGTTTTTATTATTATTAGTTTTAATTCATTTTTTTTTATATTTTTTTTTTTTAATTATTAATATAAATTTTATTTTTTTTTTTTTTTTGGATTTTTTTTTGTTTTTGATATTATACAATATGAAAACTTTTTATTTTTGATATTTTCATATTTGAAATTATTAAATTTGAGATTTTGATTTTTATATTTCTTGTTATAGTTTTTTATGATATTTTTACCATTTTCATTGATAAAAGAGTTTAAAATTGTAAATATGATATCCTGTTAATTTATCTTTGATTTGTTATTTTAGTTTATTTATATTATAATTAATTTTTTATTAATCTTACATTAAAATTATTTTCTTTTCAAAGATTGCTTTTAATTAACAAAAATCAAATAAAAATAACTTGTGTTTGAAAGTATTATACTTTCAATTTTATTAATAAGTGATATTTTATTTGGTTTTTGTTGAGTTTATTTAAGAATTCATAAAAAACAAATTTATATAATTTAAAAAATTTCTATGATTTTTAATTTTATTTTTTTTATTAAAAATATTTGTTTTTAAAATTAATTTTTTTTCATAAATTTATTTAAACAGACTTATATTTTAAATATTACATCATATTTTAAAATTTTTATATATAAGTAAAAAGAATTTATATAAATTATTATATTAAACTTATTCTTTACATTAAAATGGTTTAAATAAAATAAAACAATTATAAATATGTTTCTTTGAATATTTAATTTCAAATGAATAATAAACTTCTAAAATATTTACTTTAAATAAAACATTCTTTTATAAAATAATTAAATTTTAAAATATTTAATTTAAATTCTAATATGTCATCCAATGATATTAATGTAGAATCATATAGAAAAATTTTAAGTCAAGTAGATGAAACAATAACAAAATTTAAAAATAATATATTAAGTCAAAGAGATAATTCAAATAATTCATTAAATCCATCATCTACAAATCAAATATTTCAAGAAAAAGAAAAAACTTTTGAAAATTCTATATCAGAATTACAATTAGAGAATTTAAATCTTAAATATGAAAATCATTATTTAATAAAAAAGAATCAATCATTAGAAGAAAGTTTAAATAAATTAAAAGAAGAATATGAAACTTTAAAAAATGAATCACAATCATTTTCAGAAAAGTTAAAAAATATAAATATAATAAAAGACAAAAATAATGTTGATCAAGATATAAAATATAATAATTATATAAATGAAATTGGACAACAATATGAAATTTTAAAAAGAGATAATTGTTTATTAGTAGAAAGACAAAAAAGTATTGATGAATTTTTACATTCTAAAAAAGAATTATTTACTCAAATGGGAATAAAAATTAATGATAATGAAAATGAAATAATTGATATATCATTATTTGAGCAATTATTAAATTATTTAATTGGATATAATCAAAACATTTCAAAAGATTTAGAAATGTATAAAAATGAAAATAAAGAATTATATGATAGATTAGAAAAAGCTTTAGATGAAAATAAAGAATTAAATGAAAAAATGGGTAAAAAAAAAATTGAAAAAACTTATAAAATGAGAAATTATTCTAAATTATTTAATGAACAAAATGATAATTATGAAAATAATTATATAATGACAACAAATAATAATAATAATAATAATATTAATGATAATAATAATTATATTAATAATCAAGAAAATCAAAGTTCTTTTAATAAAGAAGAAAATATAAATGAATATACTTTTAATCAAAAAATACCAACTCCTCAAATTCAAAAAAAAAATAAAAATATAAATCCTATTATGTTAAATTCACCAAAGTATTCTCAAAAACCAAAAAATAAACAATTCTCAAATTTAGATGATGAGATTTATCAAACTAGTTCATATAAATCAAATATTCCTATTCCTACTTATAATAATAGTAATGGTAATAAAAATAATATAGGAGTAAATAGTTCATTTTATAATCAAAAAAAAAGTAGATCTTTTAGTAATGACACAGAAAATAAATATAAAAATAATATATATAATTATAATAGGAATAATAATATTAATAATAATATTAATAATAATAATAATAATTATAGTAGAAATATAAATAATATTAATACAAATTACAATATTTATAGAACTAATATTAATAATAATAAAATTAATAATAATATTAGTAAATTTAAAGGAAGAAATATACCAATTAAATCAGAAGCTTTAGAAGGATTAAGGTCTAGAATTCAAAAATTAGATGAAATGTTAAAAAATGCAAATGTTTCAATTAATCAAGAATTAAACAATGATATGATATATTATCAAAATATTAATTAAAAATAGTAAAAAATATAATAAATTAAAATTAATTAAAATAAAAAATAAATTTTTTTTTAAATGAAAATAAATAATATAAAAAAAAAAAACCAAATAAAAATATATAAAAAAAAAAATAATGAATCAAAAAATAAAATTAAGCCTATTTTTTTTAATAATCTTACTAACAGAAATAAAATCAAGAAAACAGAGAAAAAATCGTTATCAAAGAGATGATAGTGTAATAATATTAACAGACTTAAATTTTAATAGAACAATTTCTCGAATGAAAAATTTATTAGTATTATTTTACACAACATGGTGTGGTCATTGTAAAACATTTTTACCAATATACACAAAAGCTTCATTATATTTATATAAATTAAAACCAAGAATAAATTTAGCAAAAATAGAAATGACATCAAATAAAGAAACAGCCTCATCATATAATATAAATTCATATCCAACATTAAAATTTTTTAAAGACGGAATTCCATATGAATACACAGGAAATTTAGATGAAAATGGTATAATTAAATGGATGCAAAAAAACACATTACCACCAATTTTAGAATTAATGACTTTAAATGATATTTCAAATTTTAAAAATACACATGAAGTTTCAATTATTTATTTTGGTAATGATGAGAAAATATTAAAAATTTTATATGATATTGCAATTGAAGATGGAGAAAATTTTTTTGGTAGTTGTGACTTTATAATGGGATTTGAGACTTATTCAGTAAAGGAAAATACAATAGTTTTATTTAGAAAAAATGGTGAAGAGAGAACTGAATTATCAGGTAAATTAACAAAAGAAGGTATAATTGATTTTATTAAAAAAAATTCTTATGATAAATTATTATCATTTAATGATAAAACTGCAAGATTAATTTGGAAATTAAAAGAACCTGGTCTTTTTTTATTTAGAGATCCAAATAGTTCAAATTCAATTGAATTAGATAGATTATTTAAAAATTTATCTGAAAAATTATTTGGGAGAATTAGAGTAATTTTAACTGGAATTTTTGACTTTAAAGAACAACAATTAAATTCTTTAACTAATGTAAAAGTGACTGATTTACCGACTGTTAGAATTTATGATACGAAAAAAGGAATGAATGCTTATTATGTTATGAATGGTGTTATTAATGAAGATAATGTTATGAAATTTGTTGAAGATTTTGAAAAAGGAAAATTGGAATTAGGAAGAAAAAGTGAAGAAATATTTAAAAATGAAGAAGGGAAAGTTTATAATATTGTTGGTAAAAGTTTTGAAAATGATGTTATTAATAATGATATTAATGTTTTAGTTTTGTTTTATAATGAATTTATTGAAGATGGAAAAAAATCAGTTTTTATTTATGATGAAGTATTTAATGAATATAAAAATATTTTAAAAAAATATAATTTGAGAATTGGTAAAATTGATATGAGTAAAAATGAAGTTTCTTTAAAAAAATCTTTAATTAAATATCCTACTCTTAGATTTTATTTAAAAGGAAATAAAGAAATTGGTGATGAATATGAAGGAGATTTTAAAAAAAATGGAGTTATTAAGTTTATTAATAGTCATTTAGGTATTGATTCTGAAGCTGAAAAAAAGAAAAATGTTGAATTGAAATTAGAAGAAGATATGAAAAGTGATTTATAAAAAATTTTATTTTAGAGTAAAAATAAAATTTTTATTATTTATTTAAATAATTTTTTAAATTATATTATTATCAAATTAAATAAAAATAATAATCAATTTAATGAATTAAATAATGAAAAAAGGATAAAATTAAATATTTTTCTATTTTAATTTTTATATTTGAAAACAAAATTTTTTTAAATAAAAAAAATGAAATAAAATACATATAAATTTAATTTTAAAGATTTAATAAAAATATTATAAATTTAATACAAAATATTTTATCAAACATATGATTTTAAAATTCTATAGCTTAAAAAATGCTAAATTCTACTTAAAAATTGCATGGCTATATAATACTTTACATATAATTATTATTCATGTTTCCAATAAAATTATAGTTACAATTATTGAAATAATTCATTTTATCAATATTTCCCATATATCCCATTTGATTATTCAAATTTCCATTATTTACATTAAAATTATTAATATTCATCATATTATTTACCATTGGGAAATTTCTTTGATATTGATAAGGATTAAAAAATTGTTGATTTCCATTTTTAAAAATCATATTATTAACATTCATATTCATTCCAAAATTATTATTATTAAAATTATTAATATTATTCATATTATTCATATTATTCATATTATTCAAATTATTCAAATTATTATTATTCATTTGATTATCTTTTTTATTTTTTTTCTTTAAATTCATTCCTTTATTTTGTCCTTTAACATAAATATTTAATTCAGGGAAACTTGATAATAATTTATTATATAATTTTTGACCAAAAGTTAAAACTTTTAAATTTTCCATAATTGGACCAACCATTGAGAAAAATTTACTTCTAAAAGGTTCTTTTGCTAAAGTCATTGTTTTTTGTAAAACATAATTTCCATACATATCAAATAAAAGTGTTTGAACTAATTTTT
Organism: Isotricha prostoma; assembly: GCA_023807205.1. Taxonomy (NCBI): domain Eukaryota; phylum Ciliophora; class Litostomatea; order Vestibuliferida; family Isotrichidae; genus Isotricha; species Isotricha prostoma. The sequence goes on from JAJMZS010003169.1 coordinate 20,022, forward strand.
GATCACAAAATTTTTCTACAATTAAATCTTTTGTTTCTTCATCAGAACAATCTAAACATTTCTCAATAACATTAGAAGAAAATTTCTGAGAAGCAAATTTTGGAATATCATATAATAAATTAGAAACAATAATTTTATTAATTTCATAATCACAAGCATTAACGACATATTGTACAACATAATTTCCATATTGATCTGTAAATAAACCAAAAGATTTATTTGCAACTGATAATAATAAAAATTTTTTTTGTTTTTGATTTGAAAATTCAATACATTTCTGTAAAGCACAACAAGAATGTTTTTTTGTTGCTAATTCAAAAATATTATCACTTAAAAATTGAATAATAAAATCATTTTTTGGTGATGGAATTAATGAAACATATTTTATAATTATATGAGTTGCATTTGCGTCAATAATAAAATCTTTTAAATTTGGATTTAATAATAAAGTATAATAATTAAGTAAATTTTCATTATTTATTATTCTCTCAAATATTTTTTGAATTACCCTTGTTCCATGTTGATTAAAACAAAGAGAACGAAATTGATTTGATATTTTTTTTTGAAGTAATTCACTTATTTGATCCATATTTAAATGTTCAATTACTTTTTGAATGAAATAATTACCGAATTGATCACATGATAATTCGTATATTTTATCTTTTATTTTTGGATAAATTATATCACTTGCAATTTTTGGATTTTCACTTATTTTTTTTTGAAGATACCTACATTCAGTTTGTTCTTTACATAAATTAATACAATCTTCTATTAATTCATTATCTGAGTGATTATGAAACATATTATTTTGTATTTCAATGTTATTGTTATTATTAAAATTAATATTATTATTATTATTTAATTGATTATTAAACTGATTTTGTTGAAATGAATTAGGAAAATAATTTTGTGATGGAGTATTATTTGAATTAAAATTAAGTAAATTTAATCTATTTGATAATTCATTTGTTTCATTTGAAATATTTGGAGTTAAATTAGATATTTTTTCAGTACCAAAATTTTCAATTTGATTTTGATTAAAATAATTAAATCTATTTGATAAATTGTCTAAATTTTTATTTGATACTGTTTTTTTAATTGTTGGTTCATTATTATTATTATTTAAATAACTAAAAGATATATTAAAATTTATTATTTTACTAATTAAATCTATTTGAAGAATTATTAAAATTATCCTCTTTTGAAATATTATTTGTATTTTCTAAAAAATCAGATTTTAAAATATAATTTTTGCTTCCATGACTTTGAAATGAATTTTCATTTGAAATATTTAATCCTTGATCAATACTTTCTAATTTTTTATCTTTATTATCATTTAAATTTCTTTTCTAAAGAAAAATATTAAAAAAAATTTTTTTTACAGAATTATCACCATCAATAACTAATAAAATATCTTTTTGAATACATTCTTCTGCTCTTGATAAACTTTCTTTTAAAGATGAACTTATACTTTGACTTTGTAAATCTATTTTACTTATTTGACTTGAATTATTTAAACTAACTTTTTCTTCAGACCATTCATTTTTTGTATTATTTTCTGAATTTTTTTGAGATAAATTATCTAAAAATAATTTTATTTTTATTTATTTACTTTTTTTATTTGTGTTCATTATATTTTCTATTTCATTTATTCCTTCTTCTTTAATAGAATCTGTTGATGAATCTTGATCTTTTTGAATTACATTATAAGATAAGATCATTTATATAATTTTATATAAATAATTATTATATGATTTAATTTAATTGAAAATATATAAATATATTTTACTTTTTTTATCAAATTTTAAAACTTAAATATTTGAAATAAATTTGATATTTTTTTTTATAACAAAATAAAATAATTAAAAATAATCATATTATACTTATAACTTTTTTTAAATAAAAATTAATTTAAATCGTTGAAAATTAATAAAAATTATAATAAAGAACAACATTCATTATCTTTTAATTTACAGTTTTTTAATTTATTTAAAATTGGTGTAAAGGATTTACTTTTATAAATATTAGGAAAAAGATCTTTAATTCTCATTTTATTTATTCCTTGAAATTGAATTATTTTTTTTTTTTTATCATCAAAAAAATAAATCATTTCATTATGTATAGAATTAAATAGAATGTAACCTAAATATTTTTGGAATTTGAAATGTTGATTAAATACTTGATAACTAATTAAAAAATTTATTAATTGAGATGAAATTAAAGATTCAATAAAATCATATATTGAATCAACAGAATATATAACATCTTGTAATTTTATTTTTTCAATTTCTTTTAGAAACAAATTTACATTTGATTCTTTAATTAAATAACCTTCAAAATAATTTTTATTTATTGTTTCATAAAAAATAAAAGCATTTTTTTCATTATTGAGACGAAAATTAATATTATATTTTAATAAAAAAATTTCACAATTAATTATAAGAGTATCTAAAACATTTGAATTTTTTTTATAAAAAGGAATTATCATTATATTATTTGAAATTTCATTTATTTGTTCTTTACTTATAATTTTTATATAATTTAAACTTTTATCATTTTTATTTATTCCAATTTCAACATTTAAATCATTTTTACTTTTAATCATTATTTCAGTAAAAACAATTTTATATAAAGTAGAATTTTCAGAATATTGAAAAAATTCATTTTTATCTATATTTTCTGATATTTGAGTATTTTGATTTGTTTTTTTGATTACATTATATTGACCATTATTCATAAAATTAATAATTTCTCCTTCTTGAAGTTCAAATTTAGGAAATTCTATATTATTTGAAAAAATTCCATAAAAAATTGATTTATCATTATCTAACATTCCTATATCAAATGAAAAATTAGTTTTTTTTATATTTGTGTAAAAATCTAAAAAACCAAAAAATGCAATATTTTCATAATTTAATAATCCTAATCCTTTATATAATATATGTTTATTTTCATTTATTAAAAAATATCCAATTAAAAATTCTCCATTATTTCCTATTAAATATCCTTTTTTTATTGAATAAAGTTCTTTCCCTTTATTATTTATTAATGTTAATTCTAAAAATTGATATAAAAAAGATTTTTTAAGACTCAAAAACTCTTCTTCATTTTTTAATGTTTTACCATAAAAAATAAAGTAATTATTATTATATGAAAATGATTCTTTTATTGAAAAATCATTAAATCTATTTATATATGGATTTTGAAAAAAATAAAGAACAAAATAAAGTTTAATCTGTGCATTAATCCCTTTATTTTTATTTTCTAATATAAATTTAAAATAATCAAAAGTATATTTAGAAATTGGTTCTAAAAAATGATTTATTGAATAATGAATTGATACTGAAAAATTAGTTAAAAATAAATTGCAATTTTTACAATAACAAAAATTTAATTTCAATAAAGATTTAAAATTAATTGGATTAATATTAATTATTTTTAAAATATTTACAATTATGATATTATCAATTAAATCTTTTTTATTTTCTATTTTAACTTTTATATTACATTTTGAACATTTAAAATCTGTTTTTTGTTTTTTTCCAATCTGTTCTAAACAAATTAAGCAAAATGAATGTCCACAATTAAGACAAATAGGAAAATATTCATTTTGATTAAAATCATTATTACAAACATTACATGTAAAACATTCATTATCTTCTTTAAATTTTTGAAAAATTTTATCCATTTATTTTTTTTTTATTAAATTCATTTTTTATTTATTTGTTTTTACCTTATTTAATTTTAATTTATTATTTTTTTATATAAAATGGAAACTAATTCGAAAGAAGTATTAGAAAAACAAATTACTTCAATGTTAAATAATGTAATTGGTGATGAAGAACAAATTGAAATTTATGATGAATTAAGTTTTAGTGATGAAAATGATAATGACAATATTTTTAATATTCAAAATCAAGATTTTAAAATAAGAAATACTAAAACTCATCATAAAATTAATAATAATTTTTATAATGATGATGAAAATCTTTTTAAAATTCAAAATCAAGATTATCAAATTAGAAATTCGAAAACTCATCATTATAATTATAAAAATAATTTTATTAATTTTAATAATAAAAATAAAAATATTATAAATGATTATAGAGGATTAAATAATCAATATGAAATATCAAATAATATTCCAATAATTACTAGTAACAATTTATTTATAAATAATAATGATTATGGTATTTATAAAACAAATAATTTTAATTCTTATATAATAAATAATCATTATAATAATAATAATTATGTAAATTCATATATAAATAAAAACTCAAATCAAAATTTAATAAAAAATAATTTAAATTCAAAAACATCTTTATTTCAAAATAATATTCAAAATCAAAATTTAATTCCAAATAATATGAATTATATATATAATATTAGAACAAATGAAAGAAAAAAAACATATGATATTAAAAAAAATACTTTAGAAAAAAATACAATAAAAGAAAATTCAAAATTTGGTACTGCATTAATTCCAAATAAAATAAATTTAAAATTAGAAATGTTAATATATGAAATGAAAAAATTATTAATGAAAAATGATAGAATTGATTATTATATTTTAAATAAACTTCAAGGAAATATAACATTAATAATAAAAACAAATAAAGGAAGTAGAATATTTCAAAATTATTTAAAAAATACACAATGTGATATTCTTCATCAAATTTTAACTGAAATTTCATCTGAATTAAGTGAATTATTAATAAATCCATATGCAAATTATTTTTGTAGAAAATTTTTTACATTTTTAAATCAAAAAGACAGAATAGAATTTCTTTCTCAAATAAAAAATTCATTATATTTTCTTTGCACAAATAATATAGGAACATACCCAATTCAAGGTATAATTGAATATTTAGGTTCAAAAAGTGAAAAAAATATAATTTTAAATGAATTAAAAGATAAAATTAATCAATTATCATTTGATCCTTATGGCTCTCATGTTATTGAAAAAATAATTTCTTGTTTTGAAGAAGAATATATTTCTTTTATTTATAAATATATTATTGATAATTTTCTTAATTTAGCATATGATTCAAATGGTATTTGTATTATTAAAAAAATAGTTTCTTTTACTCATAAAGTAAAATTACATGAACAAATAAAAAATATTGTTAAGGAAAATTCAATGGAAATTATTAAACATGCTTATGGAAATTTTATTATTCAATCTATTATTGAAAATTGGGATTTAAATGAAATAAAAGAAATTATTAATTTATATATTAATTCTTTAATTGATTTATCAATGGAAAAATTTGCTTCAAATGTTATTGAAAGATGTATTGAAAAAGATTCTGATATTTTATTAAGATTTATAAATGATTTAGTTAATTCAAATAGGATTTCTGAAGTAATGAAAGATAATTACGGTAATTTTGTTGTACAAAAAACACTTAAACTTGCTTCTGGATATAGTAAAAATATTTTAATAATGGAAATATCAAATAATGTATATAAATTAAATAATAAGAAATTAATTTCTAAATGGAAAAGTTTATTAATTCCTTATTTATTGAATAGTGATATATATGAAATCAATGAGAATTTAAGAAATGAATAATTATTTAATATAAAAATTATGATATTAGAATCAATTGTTAACTACAATAATACTTGTAAATAAAAATTAAATAAGTAAATAAAATATATAATTAATGATTTTAAGTTTTAGATTATTGGTTTAAGAATTGGAATTATTTTTTATATATTGATTTGATGTAATAATTAAATAAATTTTGTTTTTTTTTTATTTTTTTTATGACATAAAATTTATATATTTATTTTAGAGAAAAAATGAATGATGCTTATAATACTCTAGAAAATCAAAAATCAAAATCAAAGAATACAAATTCTCCAATATTTATTAAAAAAGGTGGTGGATTTTTTAAAATTTATTTAATTTTATTCTTTTTATTAACAATTCTTTTAATAATTTTAATTATTACTAGAACAATATCAATTAATTCATATAAAGTTGATTATAATAAATTAGATTTGGAAAAAATAAAGTTAAATAATTTTAGTGATATATATAGACGTCATAAAGATATAATAGAAAGAAGTATATTAGAACATACATTCAAAATAGAAGAATTAAAAAAAGAAAATGTGACTCTTCAATCTAAACTTACTGATTTAAAGGATAAAAATGAAGAATTAGAAAATAAGAATAATGGGATTAAAAATTCAAATAAAGGTTTTAAACAAACTTTAGAAGAAAATAATGAATTAAAAAAAGATTTAGAAGAAAAAATAAAAAAAATGCAAGAATCAAATGAAAAAATAAAGAAAATGATAGAAGATTTAGAAGATTAATAAATTAGATTATTTTTATGCTTTAAACATTTATTATTAAGATTATTCAAATAAATTAATTATTTTAATTAATAAGGATAAATATTAAAAAATTAATTTATAAATTAAAAAAAATCCAAAATTCCAAAATCAAAGTCCCAAAAATTAACCAAAAAGAAAATAAAATAAAATAAAACAAAAAAAAATATTTAAAAATATTATTAATTTTTTAATCAAATAAAATAAAATAACATACAAAATCTTATAAAATCAAATTAATAAAAAAAACAATTAAAAATTTATTTATAAATCTATTACTTTTATTAAATTTAGACTTCTTTCTTAATTATTAGAATTATACAAATCCTTATTATTATTATTTATAACATCAATATATCTTTTTATTAGTGAATCTTTTTCAACCTCCCATTAGATATTTTGTTATTTATTATTTTTTTTCATTTCTTTTTTTCAAATGCTAATTTTATTTATAGTTTTATTATATTTTATAATTTTATTTTTTTGATGTTTTTTTGTGATAAAAAAAATGATATTTATTAATGTTTTTTAGATTTATATATTAATTTATATTAAATTTTATATTATATTTTTAATTAAAATTAACGATAAATTTTGATAATTATAACTTAAATTTTAAATTTATATAATTCAAATAATAAATAAATTTTTGATTACTTTATTATATATTACAAGTTAATAAAAATTAAAAGATTAACATTAAATTAACTTAGTTAATAATAGATTTTTATTTGTTTCTGAATTTGAATTTTTATTTGAAATATATTCATAATCATCTTCAAGTTCATTTGCTCTTTTTTTCTTTTTTAAATTGAATACTTTTTTAAAATAAATCAAATATCCTATTAAACCAATAATAATTAAACTAAAAATAACACATAAAATTATTAAAAAATTAAAATTATTTGTTTCAGTTTTATAATAAAAATTTATCACTTTTTGATCACTATTAAAAACTAAATAATATTTCTTCAAAAAAATTTGTCCAAACAACCAATTATTTTCTTTTGCAAAAACTATTAAAAAATAATTATATCCTTTATAATTATAAAACAAATCTTTATAACTAAAAATAATTTTACTTTTATCTTCAAGAGTAAAAATAATATCACTAAAATTTTTAATATCAACAATTTTTTCATTACAATAAAAATAAGAAAAAAATTTACTTTTTTTTTCAAAACACCCATTTTGAAAAAAAAAGTCATTAAAAACAATATTTCTAAAACTATTAACTCCATAAATTAATCCAATTTCAGTTAAAATTTCAACTTGTGAAACAGGACCAATAAAACATTGTTTATCATTAAAAGTAGCATTTAATAATTTAATAATCCATCTATTTCTTCCATAATTTATTCCAGTATTAATTATATTTGAATTATTTTTCTGAAATTTTTTTGGTTCAATTTCATAAGGTTCTTTTCCAATTATAAATAAACCTTCATTTTCATTTTTAAAATTAAACCAAAAATAAAATGAGTTAATTAATTTTTGTTTTTTTAATTGATTTATAAAATTTGAAACATTATGAAATGATGATATGTCTTGTATTGATGTTGATATTTTTAATCCAATTCCCCCACTTTCATCAATTATTTGATTTTGTGTTAATATAAAATTAAAATCATTTATTTTTATTTTGTTATTTATTGAAAATGAATCTAATGATTTATAACCTTCTAATTTATCTTCTATTGGTTTTATTATGTTTTTATCTAATTTAATATAAGTTTTTGAATTGTTTTCATTATATTTTTTTGATTTTATATTTGAAGAAAAACTTGATATAAATGTTGGATAATTTCTCATTTTTAAAGGAAGTGAAAATTCTTCATTCTCACTTCCTATTTTTATATCTATGTATATTCCTTTATATAATAAATATTCTATTATTTCATTATCTTCTTTTGTTATGTTTGATTTTATTTTAAATGGAATTGAAATATATGATGATGAATAAATTGATAATGATAATAGAGATATTATGAATATAATTTTCATTGATAAAAAAAGATAAAATATTTTTAAATAATAATTTTTATTATATTTTGTTCAAAATCAAATAATTAAAAAATATATTTTAAATTATTATTAATAATTTTTTTTTAATAATAGAAAAATATATATTTTAACAATAAAAATTAACATTTTTAAATTTTATTTAAATACGAAAAATCATATATCTATAAATATTTACAATAAAATAAATAAATTTAATAAATTAAATTTTGAGAATGAATAAATATATTTTATTCCCCATTATAACTCCCAACATGAATAACACAATAAAATAATGAAAAAGTAATAAAATGTAATAAAATTAAAAATCCTTTTTTATTCTTTCCTTCATTAATATAATCATAAACTTCATTAACAATCCAATAATATAATAAAGGATGACCAGTATACAATCTATTACTTATTCCAAGATATGCAATAATTAAAATAGTAATATATAAAACAAAAAAATTAATTAATCCTCCTAATATAAATACTTTTTCAGTTATATCATTTTTTTTATTTGTATTTTTATTAAATAAAAATTCATATAAATTCAATTTTGTAAATAATGCTTTAAAATCAAAACTTTGATATGATTTATAAATAATAAATAAACCAATTAAATTAATAGGAAAACTTTGTATTATTATATTAATTTTTTTCAACTGATATTGATTTAAAAATTTAACACCCCAATATTCTTTTTGAATATAATTATAAAAATTTAAAACTTTATTTTGAGGTGTATTATAACAAAAATCATAATATATATGATAATAATATTCATCTTTATTTATTCCTTGATTAATATATTTACAAATAATATAAAAAGGTCTATATCGAACCATCCAAATAAAAGTTCCAAAACCAATAAAAATTAAAATAAGATATTTAATTATGAAAAATAAGTTATTTTTGATAAAAAATAATAAAACTTTTAAATTACTATTAAATGAATCGTTAAAAATTTTATTTTTTTCTGTTTTTTGCTCAAAAATTTTTTGAAAAATTGGTATTAAAATAAAAGAAAGACATATAATTCCATTTGATCTAGTCATTAAAAAACAAATTAATATTATTGAAATTTTAATAAAATCTAAAAAAGAATTTTTATCTTTTATTAAAAATTTTATAAATAACAATTCTAAAGTAAAATATAAATTTTCACTATAAACAGCCATATAAAAAATACTTCCTGGATTAATTAAAAATAAAAAAACTGCAATATTTGATTTTGTTTTTGAATCAGTTAATTGAAAAATTAAATTTTTTAATAAATAAGAATTATATAAACATAATAAATTAGAAAATAAAAACCCTGTTAAAATATATGGAGTAAATTGATTTTTAAAAGAGAAAATTTGAAAAATATATGAAAAAACTCTAGATAAATACGGGAAAAAAGGAAAAAAAGCAAAAATTCTATCATTAGTATAACCTTTACAAGAAATATAATTAAAGTGTATTGCATCATAAGAAGTAAAATAAGTTAAAAATTTAAGTAAAAATTTTTCAAAAAAATTAATTTTATCAAAATCTGTTTCTGTTATTAATTCTTGAGAATAATCTCTTTTTAATACAAATCCAGTTCTATAAATCAAATTCATATAAATAATAAAAATTAATCTTGTAATAAGGAATAAGGTTAAACATAATTTCATATAAATTAAATAATATAAAAATTTTTTGAATGTTCACCTTAATAATAGTTTTATTTTTTTTTAACATTTTATGTGAAATCATCGAAATAAATCCTGAATCAAAAATTAAGTTTAAAGATGTTAAATATAATGAAGAAATATTATTAAAAGTTTCTAGATATAAATTAAAAGAAAATACTTTTTATAATATAAGAGTTCATTTTATTGGTTCAATTGGAATAAAAATAAACTTTAAAATCATATGTGATGATATATATCCTGTGATAAATAAAAATAATGAAATTATATTAACTGAAGTTAATGAAAGAAGTTTTTTTGTAAATAAAAAAAAAATTCCAACTTTATGTAATAATAAATTTGATAAAAATTTCTTTTTACTTTCTTTAAAAACTTATTCTAAAGTTTATCATTTTAATGAAGAAAAATATATTAACTTTCCTATGATAATTGAATTAGTTAGTTTTAAAGGAGGAGTGAAATTAAAACCTTTTATAAGTTCTGGCTTTTATAAAGTTTTAATTTTAAATTTTATTATTATTCCAATAATTTTAATTATTTTTAGAAATAAAATTAGAGGGTTATTATTAAAGGCCTTATTTATTAAAGATATTAAAAGTAATTAAATAATAATAATGAAACGAATTACTAAATTATATTTAATTATAAATCCCATTTTTAAATTTAAAAATTTTTTAAATATTATAATTAAATAAAAAAAAACATATATTTAATAATATTTTTTTAAAAAATTATATAATGTTTATTCCAATTATAATCTCTTAAAAACAGAATAATAAAAGAGAAAATATTAAATTAAAAATAATTAAAAACTAATTATTTATTATAATCTTTCATATATTCAATTTTTATAGGATAATGATCACTAATAAAAATATTATTAGATTTATTAATAATACTTTCATTTATATAAGTATATGTTTCTGTAAGATTAATTGGTTCATGTTTTTCAATAAAGAAAAGATAATCATAATGACAATTTTCTTTTCCACTTAAACCATGATAAGTATTAGTAAATGGAACTTCAACAAATCCAAAATTAAGAATTTTCTTTATAAATTCACTATTATCATTATTTTGAAAATAAAAAGTGATTCCTAAGAAAATATAATCATCATCAGGATTTTTATTAATAACTTTTTTAATTTCTTGTAAAATAATCTCAATAACTTTAATATAATTCCAATAATTATTTTTATCTAATTCAACATTAAAATACAAACAACTATACTCATCAATTTTCTTTAAAGAAGCCCAAATACAATTTCTAGGAAATTTATTATTTAAATCATTAGATTCAGGCACACCTGGCGTTGTACTAAGCCAAAATCTTCCCCAATTATTAAGAGTATATTTATGTTTATTAAAAGCAATTAAATTATTTTGTTTATCATCAATATCATCTTTATCAATTCCAATAAATTCATAAATTGCATCAATTCTATGATGAATAAAATGATATTTATTTCTACTAATATCTTGAAATAAAATAACATCTGAAGTTGATTTAAAAATAAATGGTATAATATATTCTTTTCTATTATTCCATGAATTACCATAATTTTGCATTTCAGAAACTGAGAAAGTATTAAATATTAATATTGAATTTCTTTTATTACTCATTTCACACATGAAAGTAAAAACTTCTTCAGATGCTATATAATTATCAAATGCTTTACCAATCCAAACAATTTCTCCTTTTTTCATTTGAGAAAAGTATTTATATTCTAAAGGAAAATTATTTTTTTTAACAGTGATTGAATTAACATAAAATTCTTTTCCATTTCTTTTTCTTACTTTCATTCTTAATGCATTTTTCATATCCCAATCACCTAAATCAATATGAGAACCACTCACATAATATTTTCCTTTAGGCATTCCTATAGTTTTTTCTAAATAAAAATATAATTTAATTTCTTTTTCTGGATTAATTGTCATTATTCTATGTAATCTTCTTTTTTCTTGTTCTTTAATATTAAAATCATTATTTTGAGAATTTACTTTTAAAGTTCTATGACTTCTATATGATTTATATGTATTTCTCTTTATTTCTGGTTTCTCGTGTTTTGGACTCTCAAAAACAATTGTTTGTTCTTCTACTTTAAATTCAATATTTGAATCATCTCTTGAAGTTTCTTCAAATGATAATAATTTAGGAGAGAAATTAACTTGTTTTTTCTTAAATGGAAATGTTTTATTTTCATTTTTTTTTAATGAACTTCTTTTATTTGTTCCTATCATTTTATTTTCTATTAAATCTTTTGAGTCTATACTGAATGAGTTTGTTTTTAAATGTTGATTTTTTCTTTTTTTTTCTTTTGATGTATTGTTATATTTTTTTTCTTTTGTATTTAAGTTACTTTCTAAATTTTCTATTATTTCATTATTTGAATCAACTTTCTCATCTTCTTCTGAATCATGTTTTTTTTCATTTTTTGGTTTTTTTGTTTTATTTTCATTTATATTTTTTGATTTTTTTTTCTTAATTTTTGAATTATTTTCATCATCTGATTCAATTTCTTCACTTGATATATTTTTAATATTTTCAATATCTGAATCTTTTTCTTCATTCGATTCTTTTTCTTCTTTTATTTCTTTCATATCTGATTGAATTTTTTTTTTGAAATCACTTGGTTGATTTGATGTATAATCATCTGGGAATGATATTGCATTTTCATCTGTATCTATTATTTCTAAATAATCTAAATATTCATCTTCTTTAAATTGTTCATTTCCATCAAGTATTTTGTGGTTTAATTTTCTTTTTTTTTCAGGAGTTGAAAATTCATTTTCTGCAATTTTTTCTTTATCATTTTTATTTTTTATTGAATCGGCATTTTCATTTATTTTTTCTTTTTCTTTTTCTTTTTTATTTAATTGTTGTTTATTTTCTTTTGAAATATTTTTATCTTTTATATTAATATCTTTATTATCTTGTTTTTTATTTTTATCATTATTTTCTGATTGAAGTGTGTTATTTTCATTTATATCATTTTCTTTTATATTTTGTTGTTTAATTATATTTTTATTTTCTGGAGATTTTATATTATGCTCTAATTTTTCATCAATTTCTTTATTATCTTTTATTTTTTTCTCTTTTGTATCTTCAAGTTTTATTTCTTTATTTTCTTTTACTTTATTTTTGTTATTTTCTATGTTAACTTCAGGTTTAATTTCTTTTTTATCTTTCATTTTAATATCTTCATTTTTATCTTTTTTTATATCTTTATTTACTTCTTGTTTAATTTCTTTAATTTCCTTTGGTTTTATTTCTTCAGAAATTATTTCTTTATTATCTTTTGTTTTTGGTTTTTTTTTCTTTTTTATTTTTTTTGTGTTATTATCTTTTTGTTTAGTTTCTTTATTATCTATAATTTTACTTTCTTGATTTTCTTTTTCTTTTTTATCTTCAGGTTTAATTTTGTTAGTTTCAACTTCTTTAATATCTTTATTTTCTTCAGATTTAATTTCTTTTTTTTCTGTTAATTTCTTTTTTTTCTTTTTTATCTTTTTTTCTTTTTTATCATCTGTTTCTTTTTCATTAAGTTTATTATCTTCTGATTTAATTTCTTTATTATCTCCATTTTTAATTTCTTTTTTATCTTCATTTTTAATATCTGTTTTTATTTCCTTATCATCTATTAATTTTTTCTTCTTCTTTTTTTTGATTTTTTTATCTTTATCTTCTTTTTCTATTTTTTTAATATCATCTTTCATATCTTCTTTATTAAGTTCATTTTTATTAATATTTTTAATATCTTTATTATCTTCTATATTTAAATCTTTATTATTTGTTAATTTACTATCATTAATTTTATTATCTTTTATTTTTATTTCTTTATTATTTTCATTATTCTTTTCTTTATTTTCAATTAATTTAATTTCTTTATTGTCTTTTAATATTTGTGTATTTTCTTCAATTTTAATATTTTTATTTAATTCTTTATCCTCGTTTTGGTCATTTTTAACTTCAATTTTTTCTTTTTTAATTTCTTTATTATCTTTTATTTCATTATCTTTTTTTTCTTCATTATTAATTTCAACTAATTTAATATCCTTATTATTTTCCAATTTTATATCTTTTTCTATTTTAATTTTATTATCATTATCTTTAATTATATTATAATCATTAATAGTATTTCCTTTATTATTTGATTTACTTTCTTTATTTTCATCTAATTTAATTCCTTTATTTTCATTTAATTTAATATCTTTATTATCTTCTGATTTAATTTCTTTTTTATCTTCTAATTTAATATCTTTTTTATCTTCTGGTTTAATTTCTTTTTTATCTTCTAATTTATTTTCTTTTTTATCTTCTGATTTAATTTCTTTATTATCTTCTAATTTAATATCTTTATTATCTTCTGATTTAACTTCTTTATTATCTTCTAATTTAATATCTTTATTATCTTCTGGTTTAATTTCTTTATTATCGTCTTGTTTAATATCTTTATTATCTTCTAATTTATTTTCTTTATTATCTTCTAATTTAATATCTTTATTATCTTCTAATTTAATATCTTTATTATCTTCTAATTTAATATCTTTATTATCTTCTAATTTATTTTCTTTATTATCTTCTAATTTTATTTCTTTATTATCTTCTAATTTATTTTCTTTATTATCTTCTAATTTTATTTCTTTATTATCTTCTAATTTTATTTCTTTATTATCTTCTAATTTAATATCTTTATTATCTTCTAATCTATTTTCTTTATTATCTTCTAATTTTATTTCTTTATTATCATCTTGTTTAATTTCTTTATTATCTTCTGGTTTAATTTCTTTATTATCAATTGATTTTATTTCTTTCTTATTTTCTGGTTTTATTTCTTTATTATCAAGTAATTTAATATTTTTATTTTCTTCTTGTATTTCTTTATTACCTTTTTTTTTTATTTTTTTATCTCCTGATTTAACATCTTGATTTTCTTTTAATTTAATATTTTTATTATCTTCTTCATCTTTAATTTCTTTTTTATCTTCTTGTTTCTTTTCTTTATTAACTTCAGATTTTATATTTTTATTATCTTCATATATATCCTTTTTATTATCCTCTAATCTCATATCTTTATTTTCTTCATTTTTTATTTCTATTTGATTTGGTTTAATTTCTTTATTATCTTCTAATTTTATTTCTTTATTATCTTCTGATTTAACTTCTTTATTATCTTCTAATTTAATATCTTTATTAACTTCAGGCTTAATTTCTTTATTATCTTCTAATTTTATACCTTTATTATCTTTTTTTTCTATTATTTTATTTTCATCTTCTTTTTCTTTATAATCTTTTTTTGATTTTTCATTTTCTTCTTTTTTGATTTCTTTATCTATAATTTCATTAGTATTTTTAATTTCTTTATTTTTGTTGTCTATTGATTTTCTTTTTTTCTTTTTTTTTGTTTTTTCTTTATTATCATCAAGTTTAATATTTTGATCTTCAATTGGTTTACTTACTAAATTATTTTCAGATTTTATTTCATTGCTTTCATTATTTTTTATTTCTTTATTATCTTCAAGTTTCAATTCTTTATTTTCTTTTGGTTTCATTTCTTTTTTAAGATTAGTTTTATTATCTTCTTGTTTAATTTCATCTTTTATATTTTCTTCACTTTTTTTATTTTCAATTGATTTCTGTTTTTTCTTTTTTATTCTTTTTTTTTCTTTATTATCTTCTAATTTATTTTCTTTATTTTCATCTAATTTATTTTCTTTATTTTCATCTAATTTAATTTCTTTATTTTCATCTAATTTATTTTCTTTATTATCTTCTTGTTTAATTTCTTTATTATCTTCTAATTTATTTTCTTTATTTTCATCTAATAATTTTTCTTTATTTTCATCTAACTTATTTTCTTTATTTTCATCTAATTTATTTTCTTTATTTTCATCTAATAATTTTTCTTTATTTTCATCTAACTTATTTTCTTTATTTTCATCTAA
>JAJMZS010003170.1:0-35936 GCA_023807205.1 Isotricha prostoma
AAAGTAAAAAAAAAAATTAGATTTAGAAAAAATTCAAGATAAAAATTAAAAAAAAATAATATTAAAAAGAATAATTTGAAAGTATGATTTCTTAATCGTACAAAAATAATATTAAAAGATAAATCATGAATTATATATTCAGAGAAATTATAAAATTGATATATTAAATAATACGAAAGAATAAAAATGGGATATTTAAATAAATATTTTGATATTTATTTTTCATATAATGATGATTATAAAATCAATTATTTTCTATAGAAAAATAAGATTGAAAAATATTTTCAAAAAGAAAAATAATTGATGATTTATAAAAATGAATTTAGTTTTTGTTGTCTTTAATACAATACTTAAAGAATTTTATTGTTTAGAATTAAAAATAATAAAAAAATAAATAAATTAAAAAATCAAATCAATATTTAAATTTGAAAATAACACTTTTATAATTGTTAAATCAAAAGATATTTTGTAAATAATTTATTCAAATAAAATTTGGAAATTCATATGTAAATGATAATAATTTAATAAATAATTAGAAACATTTTTTGTTAAAATTCTGTCTCAAGAAATTGTTAGAAAAATTCATAATAAATTATATATATTTATTTAATACAATTTTAATTGTTATAAAAAAGTAAATATATTACTATTTCCTAATAATTATTATTTAATCAAAAAAACACTAAAATTTTTTTCTCTTTTGAATTAATAATGATAATTTTATTATATTTTATGATTGTTTAACAAAGAATTTAATTGAATAAAATAATTTTTTTAAAATAAATTGGAGATTGAAAAGCTATCATTAAATTATATAATAAAATATGATATTTTTTATTATTTATTTTTTATTATAATTCATTTTATTTATTAATTTTCTTAGTCTTATTTGATCTTCAATACTTAAATTAATTTTATTGATAACTCTAATAATATTTGGATTTTTATTTTTTGTAGTATTAAAATCAAGTTTATTAATATAATTTAATTCATCTTCTTCTCCTTTTATTTTTCCAAATTTTCTTCCATATTCATATTTTTCTCTCAATAATTCTTTACTAAAATCTGTATTATTATTACAAAAATTTTCAGATGCTTTAAAGTATCTTAATAAATATGTTGATGCCATATTTATTTACTTTATTTTATTAATAATATTTTTGTTATAAATAATATTAATATAATTTATTCAAATATAAATATTATAAATTATATATGAAAACACTCACAATATTTATTTATTTTTATTTACATTTAAATTTTTTATATTTAAATACAAATTTTTCATTTCAATTACATCATCTAAACTATTCACAGGCATAATAAAATTTTTTCTTTTAATTTTTTTTAAAGAGTTAGATGAAAAATTATTTTTTATTTTTTCTTTCTTAAAAGTTTTTAAATCACTTTTAACAATTTCTAAATAACTATTTCTATTCCTATCATTAATATTATTTTTTGAAAAAAAATTCTCATTAAAAATCTGACTTTCACATTTTCTTAATATATTATTATTGAATATGTTTAAATTTTTTAAATTATTATTATTTTCTAAATCAATAGTCCAATTTTTATTTTCTGAATATTCTTTTAAATTTTTTTCTGATGAAGAAAAATGATAAATTTTATTTGACGTAAAAGGTACAGATAAAAGATTTAAATCACTATTTGATTTTAAGTTATTTTTATTTAAACTATAGGATAAATCTTCATTTTGATTTATTGAATGAGAAGGTAAATTTATTGATAATGTTTTGTAGTGAGATGTTTTGAAGTTTATACTTTTATTTTCTCTTTGTTTTCTTTTTTCGTTTTTTTTATTTTTTTCTTCCCTTTCTTTATAATATTTTACCTTTTTAGTGTGTAATTCATTTTTTTCATTTTTTAATTTTTCTAATTCTTTCTCATATTTTTCTTTATAAGAAAT
This sequence comes from Isotricha prostoma, assembly GCA_023807205.1. Lineage (NCBI taxonomy): Eukaryota > Ciliophora > Litostomatea > Vestibuliferida > Isotrichidae > Isotricha > Isotricha prostoma. The sequence continues at coordinate 1,928 of JAJMZS010003170.1, forward strand.
TAATATTGTATTTTTATCGTTACTATTTTGTCTAATTTTATTAATTAAAATATTAATTTTATCATTTGTATCATTAAAATTTATTCCATTTATATCAGATCTATTTGAATCAATAAAACTTATTGTTGAGCTTTCACCTTCAATTATTTTACCATTTCTTAATAAAAATGATTTTAATTTCCTTTTTTTTATATCTAATAAATTTTTATTTACTTTTTTAATGTTATTTTCTTTTTCATTCAAATTAGTATAATTAATAATATTTAATACTTTATCATTTTCTATTGTTTTAAAGTTTAATTTTTTATCATTTGAATTGTTGGAATTAATAATTTCTTTTATTTCATTTTTATTTGAACTTAAATTTTTTTCGTTTTTATTTAAATTATTGATATTGGGATATAGGTTTGTTTTTATTTTTTCCAATTTTGTTTTTTTCCTTTTATTATCTTTAATTGAATTATTATTATATAGTTTAGAATATTTTGAAATTATTAAATTATTTTTAATCTCTTCTGAGAATATATTATCTATTTTATATCCTAATATTTCATCAACTGTTTCAAAATCTTTATAATTAATGAAAAAATCATATGAATTTGATTTTTTTAAAAACTTAATTTCTTTATCATTTTTATCAAAATATTTATTATTATTAGTATAATTTTCAAAAGATGAATGATTGAATAATAAATTATTAATTTGTTTATTATTATTTTTTGAATATTTTTTATTATTCTTATTTAAAAATGAATTATAGTGTAAATTATTAATAGGATTATTTGATAATAATTTTTGAGATTGAATCAATTGTAAATCAGATGAATTTATATTATTTAACCCATTTTTAAATATTTTTATTTTATTCTTATACATAATTTCATTAATATTATTCCCATTTTTGATTGATTCATCAATAGTTAATCCATTATATTTAATTAAATCACCATTACTCTTGAGTTTATTTGAATTTTTTGTTTCATTTTTTCTTATTTGTAAACTTGTATCTTTATTTTGATGAAAATTTCTCCTAAATAAATTATTTTTATCCTTTTTTAATTTTTTATTATTTATATTATCTTTACTATTATTTTTTTCTTTTAATATCATTTTTCTACTATTTTTTTTCTTTTTTTCATTACTTGATGAAGGATTATTTTTATCATTTTTTTTTTCAGAAACATTGAAATTTCCTTCTTCATTTTCATTATCACTTTTAATTGAATTAAAACCACTTTTTGTTATTTCTCCATTTTCATTATTTCTATTTCTAAATAAATAATTAACTGAATTTTTTCCATTTTTTTTTTCTACACTTTTATTCTCATTATCAATTGAATTTCCATTTTTATCTTTTAAATTTCTTTTTTTAAAAGGTGAAGTAATTTTTCTAAAAGTATTATTTCCATTAGCAATATTTTTTTCAGAACTAGAAATAATAATAGAACTTTTTAAACTATTCACATTACTATTACTTTTTTCAATTTCATCTAAATTCATTTTAATTCCATCTTTATATAAAATTGAATATCTACTATCAAATTTTTTACTTAAACCAATATCAGGGGACACATATTTTAATTTTTCTTTAAATAAATCAGAATAAGTAGGTTTTTTTTTTCCTTTTGAAACTGATCTATTAGAATCTATTTTAAGAGTAGAATTATTTGTAATTTTATTTTTTAAAGTTTTATTCATAGGTATTTTTTCTTTTGTTGAATTCATTTATTTAAATATGAAAAAATTAAATTTATATATAAAATTAATTTAATTTTTTAAAATATGTAACATTCTTTTTTTTCAGTGTGAATTTGATCTTTAGAATATTTTCTTGTTAATTCATTTATATTTTCCAATTGAATATTTTTATTTTGTTCAATAATATTATTATTACCTTCAGTATATAATTTTTTATTTTTTAAGTTTTCATTAAGATTAAAATTATTATTTGGATTAGTAATTGTAGTACTAATCACAGTACTTAAATTTTGATTATTTCCTTTATTAATAATATTTGGAATTTGAATTACATTTTTATTTTCTCCATATGAATCATCATTTATTATAGTTGAACTTTCATCACTTATTTTTAATGCACTTTTCAGTTGTTCTTTTTTAGGACGAGTTTCTTTTATCATTTTTACTTCAGTAATATCACTTTCAGAAAAATTATATACTGTAATACTACTTAAATCTTCTTGAAATGGTAATATTTCTTTTATTGGAAATATTATATTGAAATTATCATAATTTTCTTTTATTGAATTGTTATAATCATATAATAAAATTTTTTTAATTTCTTCAATTGATATATTTATCATTTCAAATAATTTTGAATATGTTTCTTTTCTTTTATTTGAATCATCAATTATATTTTTTGCCATATCAAACTTTTCATTTGATGTCAATTTAATATACAATTCTTTTTTATTATGTTTGATCTTTTTATTTTTTGATTTGTCAAATACTAAAGATTTATTATTATTTTCTGCACTCATTGTAACATAATGTTGTATTGTTTGTAAAATTTGTAAAGATTCTTCAAAATATTTTGGAATATTTACCAAATTCTTTCCCTTTTTATTTATTAAGGGTTCTGTATTATATCTCATATGTTTTAATTGATTTTGTTTTGAAAAATTTTGTATTTTTCCCATATTATTAGTATTTTCAAAAGATATTTTATAATTATTTCTTGATTTTAAATAATTTTGTCGATTTAAAGATACATTATTATTATTATTTTGAAATTTTTTCATATTTATATTAAGGATAAATTAAGCAAAAATTAACATTTATTAATTGTAATAATACAATAAAAATTATAAATAATTTTAATTTATTAAAAATTTTTATTAAATTAAGATTGGTTTCTAATATTATAATTAATTATCTTTTTTTTATTTTTTATTTTTTATGTTACTTGTTTCAATAAAGTCATTTTCAATCATTTCTTCAATATTATTTTCATCAATTTCTCCTTTATAATTATTCATATCAGTAATTGAAAAGAAAAATTTTTTAATTTTCCCATCTATACCATCATTTACTTCTTCTTTACTTTCATATTGATTATTAATAACTAATTGTCTTTTTGATTTTTTATGAGGTATCATATATTTTTTACAATCGTTCCAATATAAACAATTATCAATAACAAAAGGATGAAACATTGATTTTTCATTTAAAATAATTTGTAATAAAGAATTTTTATTATCAAAATTTAATCTTTCTATATCAAAAGTATCAATTATAAATATCCATAAATAAAATGAAAATTCTTCAATATTTTTTAAAGATAATAATTCTATAAATTTAAAAGTTTCTATTTTAAAATTATTTATAGGATTTTGTTTTTCTTTTGATTTATATTCTAAAATTTTAACTAATTCATTAAATATAATTGGCCAAAGTTGTCTTATCATTTCTAAAATATTTTCATGTGAAAATCTAATAAATAATATTCTTAACATTAAAAATAATTCTTTTTCAATTTCATTTGTATTATATTCTGTAAAAAAATCTTTAATAATATCTTTAATTGTACTTAAATTTTTACTAAAAGTATCAACTTTACATGAATATATTACAAAAGATATTCTTTTTAGAATTTTAGGTTTATTTTCACTTTTTGAAAATAATCCTCCTTCCATTGACTTTATTAAATTATTTATTATATCTTTATTTTCTTCTGAATATTTTTCAATTATTTTTCTCCAATTTCTTAATTTTACATAAGAAGTTTTGAAAAAATCATCTTTTGTTATTATTTCAAAAATACTTTGACCACAAACTTGACAAACTTTATTTGAATTATCATTCATTAAATTATTTAAAAATTGAATTGAAATTTCAGAAAAAAAGTTATCATTATTATCAATATTATTTAAAATTCTTTTTAACATTGGTTTAAATGGATAATATAAATCTTTTACTATTGCATTATGTATTTTATAAAATAAAAATTTTAAAGTTAATAATGCAATTTTCCTATAATTAATTTGTAAATCTTCTGGAGCTAATTTATTTTTTTTTTCTATACTTTCATATGATGAAGCTAATAAACAAATTTTCATATATAATTGATAAAAAAATAAATCTTGAGGTTGTTCTTTACTAACAATATATAAACCACTATTATTATTAATTTCACTTTTAGTTGATTCACTATGATTTTTTGAAGTTTCAAAATTATTAGAATTTATTTTTAAATAATCATCATATATATTTTGATTCATTTTATAAGTTGAATTGATAATTTTATAATAATCATTTTTTGGAAATAATTTTTCCATTATTTTTGAATATAAAGAAGGAATAATAGGTAAAATTATAAAATTATTACTTTGAAAAACACTATCAAATTGATTTTTAAATGCAGCATTAGATAATTTTTGAGTTATATTAGAAACAATATCTTCAATTCCATTAATTTCAAAATTTCCTTTAGGATAAATATCCAACATTAAAGAAATTAATTCATACATCCAACAATAAGTATGCATAACTTTTGTATTATCATATAAAATATTTAAAAAAGTGATAAATTCTTTCCAAATTTCTACCTTTTGATTTTGATTTTTTTCTTTTTTTGGAGCAAGTAAAATAAATGAATAAATAAAATGACACATTTGACTTTCATATAAAGCATCTTCATATGGTGTAATAAAAATTTTATTTTTTCCTTTTTCATATCTATTTTTTATAGGTTTATTATATTTACTTTTTAAAAGTAAAGTATAACAATATAAAATTAAATCAATATCAAGATCTAATGAATATAATAATTCTAACATTGTTAATTTATATAATTTATCTTTTACTGCTGTAATATTTGGATAAATTGGCCTATCATCTTTATCATATGTACAATCTCCATTCCATATCATTACTATATAATTAAAGAAAATTATAGGATTTTTTAAAAATAATTTTTTGACTAATTTTTTCATTGTACCTTTTATTGAATTTTTTGATTCTTTTTCATATGAATTGTAATTTATTTGATTTTGATATTTTTCTCCTTTTTTTTTATATGATAAAATTGAATTATTATTTAAACAATAATCAAATTCTTCATAATTTTCACTTTCATTAATCCAACAAATTAAACATATTGAAATTAAATCATGTATATTTGATTCATACATATCATTAATATAATATCCTATATTTTTACCTTTATTTCCAAATAAATTATAAAAATTTAAACTATTTACAGAATTAACTTCTTTAATTTTTTTTTTAATAATTTCAGATTTTGATTCATCTTGAATTTGATATAAATCTAAATAATATGAAACAATACTATTTAAACCATTTAAAATACTGAAAAGATCATCTTCATCAAAAGTTTTATAATCTTTATATTCATCCAAATAATTTTTAACAATAAAAATTTGATTAATATCATTATTAACAGTAATTAATTTTTCATTAAATTTAACTTTATCAATAATTACTTTCATAGTTTTAGAAATTAAAATTCTAGAAGTTTCAATAATTGAATTTTCAAAATCTACATTTTTTTTATTTACTTTATATAATTCCATAATCATTTTAAGATAACTATCAACAAATGAAATATAATGTCTTCTAACATAATAATATTCTAAAGTAAATCCTTTTACTAAACATTGCGGAAAAGGTTCTGATATTATATAATCAATTAAATCTAAACAATTACTTGTGTTAAAATTAAACATTAATAATTTTATTATTTCTAATATTTGAATTTGAATTACTTGATTTCTTTTATCTTCTTTTTCTTTTTTTTTAACATTTATAGAACTTATATCAGAAATGTCTTTAATTCCTAATTTATTTGCTAAAATATAAAAAAATTCATTTATGAAATTTTTTGTTACATTTTTTATTGATTCTGGTTTAAGTTTTTTTATTAAAATTTCTATAAATTCTCCTGATGATGAAGCGACTGATATATTTTCTTCTATTAATTCATCATTTTTTATTTCTTTTATAAATTCAGCATTTAAAAATCTTATTGAAATTTTAATTAATAAAAATAAATAATCATAAATTTTTTTTTCATTTTCATTTAAATTTAATTGTTCTAAAATAGTATTTTTAGGTTTTTCAAAAATAAAATCAAGTTCTGAAACATTTACAACTACATTTTTTATTAATTTAAATGCATGAATAATATTTTTAGTTTCATATTTTTTTTGTATATATAATTGAGTTCCTTCTTGTGAAAATTCAATATCTTTACTTAAAAATAATAAAATTATTGGATCTAAAATTTTTTTAAAATGATTTGAAGTTTGATTTAACCAAATTTTAGATAAATGTCTTAATAAAGGATATTCACTATCTAAATAATCTAATAGTAAAAAAATACATTCTCCCTTTTCAAAAAAAATAACTTCTTGATAATTTTCAATATAATATTTCCAAAATTGAGTAAAGTTTTGAATTGCTTTTTCTAATTTTCTTGGTTCTTTAAAATCAAAAGAATTTTGAAATAATTGAGTAAATTTTTCTTTACTTTTTATAAAATATTTATACATTAAATCAACTGCTTTTTTTTGAAATTCTTCATTTTTTAATAAATGCCATAAATAAGAAAAAAGAATTTCAAAAAAGTTTTCTTCTATTTTCATATAACTTTTTAATTTGTTTAAAAAAGTTTCATTAATTATATCTTTATTAATAGTATCATTTAATAAAGATTCCTGAATTTTTTTAAATGTTTCAGAATTATTTGATGAATCAGTCAATAATAAATCTAATAAAAAATTACATGTTTCTGTCGAAAAATTATAATCAGTGTTAAATATTATTTTTTGTAAACAAGTTAACCAATCTGGAATATTTTCTTGATTTGTATATTCTTGTAATCTTATTAAAACTTCTGTTGATTGTTTAAAAATTTTTATTGAATTTCTTAAATTTCCTTTACTCTTATTAAAAGAAAGGAAATATTTTCCTAATACATTAATATAATATTGTTGATATTTTAGAATTGAAATTGATAATTGATTTAAAATTTGAGAATAATTTTCATTGTTTAAAAAATTTGTTGATATTGTTTTATATGACATATTTTCATCAATAAAAAAGATTTTTGTTAAATCTTTTACTTCAATATTTGTATTATTATTTCCTATGTTATTATCTTTTATTGGATTTGAATTACTTTCTCCATTTTTGCCAATATAAACAAAATCATTAAGTTCAGATGCATTATTAATATTATTAATATTATTAATATTATTATTATTATTATTATTATTACTATTATTATTAATATTACTATTATTATTATTATTACTATTATTTAATTCATTTGTAGAATCAGATTCGACTTCAATTTTTTTTTGTAATCCATTTGTTAAAAAATAAATAATAAAAATTACAGGTAAAATTATATTAATATCCTTATTTTCATTAATTGAAATTTGTTGAATAATTGAAATTAAATTAGATATAATATGTGAATAATATTTTAATTTTGAATCAAATGTTGTTAAATTTACAAATGATAAACAAAACTTTATAGGCTGAAGTAATTTTTCTAAATTATAAATTAATTCATCACTATTATTTTGATTTATTTGAAAATTATCTAAATTTTTAGCTAAAGATTCCCAAAGTAAATCAAGGAAATTTTCTTGATTAAAAATCTTAGAAACAATTTTTATTATATCATCATTCATTTCATCTTGTTTTGAATTTAATTCATTATCCCAATAATTAACAACACATTTAATAATATTAAAAGATATATTTTTTAAAATTTCTTTACTCAATATTTTTTGATGTTGAATAAAATTTTCAATTAATTTTAAATAATTTTTCAAATAAATTTTATTATCTTTATTATATTCAATTTGATAATCAAAGATTCTTTTAAAAGCAGAAGTAATAAGATTTAAAATATAAATAATATTTTCATCTTGAAAATTAATATCTTCATCACAATAATCTTTTAAAATCCATTCATTAACTCTTCTTGAAGTAGACTCATCATTTTTAATTAATAATTTAAATACAGAAACTAAAAGAGTAATTTTACTTTCATCAGAAATAATTCCTTTTTTAAAAAGAGGAAATCTACTTAATAAAAAATCCATTCCTAATCTAATAGTTTGAATGTCAGTATTTTCAATAACAGAACATAAAGAATTAACAACTAAAATATCAAAATTAGGATAAAATTTTTCATTATCTTTTAATTGTCTTTCATTATTTTCATCATTTTTATAAAAGTCATCATTAGGAATTAATTTTGATAAAAATTTCATACCACTTGATCTTAATTTTGAATTTTTTAACATAATTGACCATAAATTACCATAAAATATTCTTGGTTTTAATTTAATTATCATATCTTCAAATATTTGAAATATCATTTTCATAATTTCTTCATTATTTTCATCTAAACTTGGTAATATTGAAACTAATAATCCAGGTAAACATAATTCAAGTTCATTTACATTTATATATAAAAATATTGTTTGAACTATATTTTGTAAAAATAATTTTTTATTTTGTGTTGAAGCATATTGATAAAATGGGAATAAACCAGAAGAAAATAAACCTAAATTTTTTCCTAATTTTTGATTATTTTCATTTATATAATTTTTTAAAACTAAATTATATAAATTTAAAGTTGCTTCATGAAGACCTGGTGGTAAATCTTTATTTAAACATTGAGCTAATCTTTTTGCTAAAGTTTCATTATCTTTATAATCAAATAATCTAATTGATTGTGTTTTTGAATCATCCATTGATTCTTGTTTATTTAAAAGTGATTGTATTTCTGTTATATATTTTACTAAGTCTGTCCATTCTTTTGCATATTTAAATTTTGATAATAATTCATCTAATCTTTTAAATACTTTTTCTTGATTTTGCATATTTAAAAATATATGATTTAATATTTTTATAATTATTATTATTTATAAATTAATAAAATAATAATTTTTTTTTTTTGGAATATTTTGTTAATAATATTTTTTGTATAAATGGAAAATTTAAAAAAAAAAATGATAGAAAAAAATGATAATTTGAATCATTTTTCAAATAAAAAACATGAAAGATTTCTTAAATCTGATAAACCTTTTTTATATTTTAAAAATATTTTTAAACAAAATGGTCCTATGAAAGAATTAAATAATAGTTTACAAAAAATTGATGAAAATGGTAGTCAAATTACTTTAAATATTCAATCAATTTTTAGTGATGAAGGAAAAAAAAAAAGAGTCATGAATATGTTAAAAAATATGAGAGAGAAAAAAAAAAGTCCAATAAATTTTAGTCAAAATAAAAATTCACCTGATAAATATAAATCAACTCCAAGAAAAACAACATCACCTAATAATAATTTAGATAATACAAATTATGATTATTTAAATTCTGATAATAATAATCCTAATTTAAATTATAATATAAAGGGAGGAAAAAATGATATTAATTTGAATGAAGAAAATAAACAATATTTTATGGATCAATATAATAATAATCCTGATTTTCAAAGTAGAAATTATAATGATAATTTTAATAAATTAAATCAAACATATGATAATAATAATATGAATATCAATTTTGAATCATATAGAAAAAATCAAACTGAAAGAAAATTATTATTTACTAATTTAAAAGTTGGGAAATTTAAAATTTATTTTCCCTCAAAGAAAAAAAAGACAAAAATTTCAAATTTTAATTTTTCAATTAAATCTAAAATCAAACCAGCTAAAAAAATTAAATTTAAAATACAATCAAATTCCTTAATTATAGAATCAAAAATTAGTAATTCTAATGAAAATAAGAATAATAATTTTAATGGAATCAAAATATTAGAAATAGAAAATGGAAAAGAAAAATTAATATTTGAAATTAACTCATCAAATAAAATGTTTAAAGAAGAAATAAAACAAAAAAAAATATTTATAAAAGAAAAAGAATATAAATTAATTGATATAGAATCAATAAAAAAAGAAAAAGAAAAAGCAATTGAAGATGCCTTTAAAATTAAAAATAACTTATTGTATATTGAAAATGAACAAAAAAAATTAGAAGTTAAAAAAGAAGAAGAACCAATTGAAATATCTTTAGGAAATTCTTCTTCAAAAAATACATTATCTAATCAAAAAAAAGATAAAAAAGATGATAAAAAAGATGATAAAATAGAAGATATAAAAAAAGAATTTGAAAAAGAAAAAAAAAATATTGAAAATTATTATAAAAAATTAATTGAAGATTCATTAAAAGAACAAGAAATAAAATTTAATCAAATAAAAGAAGAAGAAATTAATAAATTAATAAATGAAATAAATTTAAAACATGAAAATGAAATGAAAAATGCTTTAGAACAACAAAAAAATATTTATGAAGAGAAAATAGAAAAATTATCAAATGAAAAAGAAAAACAAATTCCAATTATTAAACCTTCAAAAAATAAGCAAAATGGTCCTAGTGAATATATAAAAAAAATGTTAAAAATATTAGAAGAAGAAAAAGAAAAGGAAAAAGAAAAAGAAAAAATAAAAAATCAAAATTTAATGATTCAAAATTCTCAATTTGAAATTCAAGATTCATATACTTCAATATTTAAAATACCAAAAACAAATAATAATCCAGATGTTATAAAAATTATTAATAAAAAACCTCAAATTAATTATAAAAAATTAAAACCTACTTTTTTACTTTTTAAAGATTTAATAGAAGAAAATATTTTATCTCAACCAATTGATAATTGGAATTCAAATCAAAAAAGAAAAGAATTAAGAATGAAAATAAAATCTAAAAAAAAATAATTTAATATGCTTTAATTAAATTTAATATTTAATAATATTATAAAGTGTATTTTTGAAAATTTTCTTATCTAAAAAAAAATAATTGGAAAAAAAAAATTTTATTTAGTATTTATTAATGGAGAGAGATTTTTATGAAACAATTTTAACAAATTTCCCTCCAAAAGAAACAATAGAAGAAACATTTTATTTATTAGAACAAATAGAAGAAAATTTTGTAAAAGATTTTAAAAATTTAATAGAAAAAACAAAAGAAGAAATATATAAAACTGATAAAAATGAAAATGAAGAAAAAGAAAATTCAAATGGGAAGATACATTTAGAAATAAATTTAAATAAAAATAAAGAACAACATTATTTTCAAGAAATATTTTTATTAATAGGAGATGATTATAATAATCCAATAGAACCATTTTTACCAAAAGATATTTTAAATGATGATTCTTTTTTTTGTTCTGAAATAATTTGTAGTAATGAAGAATATGCAAAAGATATAATAGATAAAGTAAATATGAATATTTTACCAAAAATTGATTCTTTTCCTTATTATATTTCTTTTAGTAAAGTAGGAGGAAAAATAAAATTTTTACAAATAAAAAATAAAATTGTTATTTGTATATCTAGAAATTCTTCTTCAATTAAAAAAGTAATTGAGTTAATTAATGATTTAAATTTTGGAAAAAAATTTGGTATAAATGGAAAAATAATATTTTCTAATGCTTTAGATACAAATAAATTAAAAAATTTACCTATTCAAGGTTATATTGATGTATTATTTTCAATGAAATTTATTTTTGATTTTCAAATTAAAAATTTTAAAAAAGTTATATTAAGTTTAATTAAATGTTTAAAAGATGAAAAAAATTTTGATTTTTTAAAAAAGATTATTAATTTTATTGGATTATTTGTATATGTTCATAATTTAAATTTTGTTTTTGAATATAATCCAAAGACTCAAGATATAATTGATTTTTTAATTAATTTTTATTTTAGAGCTCCTTGTTTAATGAAAGAAGCTTTTGATAATTGGAAAGAAGAAAGAGAAGCTTTTGAAGGAATTTTTAATATTATTGGCTCACTTTGTTCAAAAGTTGGAATTAATTTTAATAAATCCAACTTTGAAATATTAAATTTTTATTGGTTTTTTCCTAAAAATAAAATTTTAATTAAATGGAAATATGAAACTAAATGATATATTAGAACATAAAATTATAAATTATATTATTATCATAAAAATTTTTTAATATAAATTGAAATATGTAATTTTAATATTTAATTTTATTTATTTACTTTTCATTATCATTAAAAAAAATATTAAATTATTTTAAAATAATTTATAAAAATTTTCTATTTATATAAATTATTGTTTTATATGGAAGAAATAAATTCAAATGATTTTGATATTCCAATAACACAAAATTATATTTTAAAAGCAAAAAAAAAATTAGGTTCAGGTTCATTTGGAGATATATTTTTAGGAATAAATAAAAAAACTAAAGAAAAAATAGCAATTAAATTAGAATTCAAAAATACACCAAATCCAAAATTAAAAATAGAGTCAAAAATATATTCAATTATTAAAGGAGGAAGTAAAAATTAATATTTAATAAAAAAAAATATTAATAGTTGGAATTCCAAAAATATATTCAATAAGAAAAGAAGGAATATATAATATAATGATAATGGAACTTTTAGGAGATAATTTAGAAAAATTATTCAATAAAAATAATAGAAAATTTTCATTAAAAACAATTTGTGAAATATCAAATCAAACAATATCAAGATTAGAATATATTCATAATAAAAATATAATACATAGAGATATAAAACCAGAAAATTTTTTAACAGGAACAAATAATAATAAAAATATATTATATTTAATAGATTATGGTTTATCAAAAAAATATAAAAATAAAAAAGGATTTCATATACCATATATTGAAGGAAAAAAATTAATTGGAACAATTAAATATATTAGTATTAATACACTTTTAGGAATTGAACAAAGTAGAAGAGATGATTTAGAATCTTTGAGTTATACTATTATTTATTTATTAAAAGGAAATTTACCTTGGATTGGTTTAAAAGTAAAAAATAAAAATGAAAAAATTGAAAAAATAATGAATATGAAAATGTATAGTAAATTAGATGAAATTTGTGATGGATTACCAAATGAATTTGCTATTTTTTTACAGTATACTAGAGATATTGGTTTTAATCAAACTCCAAATTATAATTTTTTAAGAAAATTAATTGAAAATGTTTGTATAAAGAATAAAATTATTTTAGATAATCAATTAAATTTTGAATCAATTTATTATAATGAGAATATGAATAAATTAATTGTTAATAAAAAAAATAAAGAAAATGAAGAAATTGAGGAAAAGAAAAAAAATAATGAAGAGACAAAATTGATAAATTATAAAGAAAATTTGAGTGAAGATTAAATTATTTTTTATATTTTTTTATATATAATTGTAATAATTTAATTTGATAGTATATAAATATCAATCTATAAATTACATATTTTTAAATAAAAAATAAAAAATTGTTTCCTCTTATAATAAAATTAAAAAATTATTTATTATAGAATTATTTAAATAATGGATGAGTCAAGCTATAGTGATACAAATATTAATAGTAAAAAAAATTCAGAAAAAAATCTACTTTTAGAAAAAAACGAAGAAAAAGATTATTTAAAAGAACAAGAATTTTTTTTAAACCCAATTCAAAAATATTCAATTTATAACAAATTTCCATATAGATTATTAATTCATATAGGATTAATAATTTTTACTTCATTCGAAATATTAACATTAAATACTTCATTTCAAAGAACTCAAAAACATTTAATTTATCAATATTTTATGGATAAAGAAGAAGATAAATTAGATTTTGATTACAAAAAGAAAAAATATTTATTTTCAATTGAAGATATAAGAAAGATGTTAAATAAATCATTAATAAGTTATTATAATATAATCAATTCTGTTGAAAATATAGTTTATGAAGATGAAAAAAATCCACCAAATCCTTATTTAATAGGAAATAATTTACCAAATAAAAAAGGTTTTAATTCAACAAATCATACAATTTATCATTTAAAAAAAAATGATTTTGGTCCATTTAATAATATAACTGAAGCAAAAAATTTTATAAAAGGTATTTCATATTTTAATGTAAATTATACAATTTATACAATTTTCCCAGTAAGATATGCCGATCATTTAGAATGTAATAAATGGGATGTAATACAGCATTATTCATTTAAAACAAGAGGAATATTTTTATTAACATTAAAAATAGATCGTCAAACATGTAGTTTAAATATAAATAAAATCAAAAGAAAAAAATTAGAAATATTTCAATTAGACAACATTTGGTTACATATTATAGTAATTTTTTTAGCAACTTTAAATTTATTTTTTACATTTTATTCAATATATAAAAAATATTTTAACTACAATTTACATAAATCAAAAGAAATAGAAATAAAAACATTATTATTTGATGGATGGACATTTATATCATTATTAGGAAATTCAATTCAAATTTTTGGTTCAATAATGTCAATTTTTGATAGAGATATAACATATCATACAACAGAAATATCATTAAGTTTAGGATGTGTTTTTTCATATATTAATTTAATGAAATATTTTGAAAATTATAAAGATTATTCTGATATTTATTTAGCAATGAAAAGAGGACTTCCTTCTTCATTTAATTATTTAATTGGTGTTCTTCCTCTTTTTATTGGTTATGCATTTTTTGGAAAATGTGTTTTTTGGAAAAGTGATAGATTTGCTTTAATTTCAGATTCAATTGCAGTTTTATATAGTTTAATGAATGGTGATTCAGTTTATGATATTTTTGTTGATTTATGTAATAAATCTTATTTTTTAGGATGTATTTTCTGTTATTCTTTTTGTATGTTTTCTATTTGTGGAATTATTAATATTTTTTTAGGTATTATTGGAGAAGCTTATGTTTCAAAAAAAGAAAAAAAATATCAACATTGGATTTATTATATTTTAAGTATGGAAAGAGAAGAAGAAATTAAAGAAAAAGAAAGAAAGAATGAAGAAGAAATTGAAGGAAGTTTAAAAGAAAAAACTGAAAAAAAATTAGATTTAATTAATCAAAATTTTGATATTGCTGAAAGAATTAGTAAATTAATTGTTTCTAAATCTAATACAAAAGCTTTAGTTGAATTACGTTCAAAATTTAATGAAAGAATACAAGATTTACATATTAATATTTTTAATATTAAGCAAAAGATTAATGGAATTTATTAAAAATATAATTAAAAAAGCTATTTTTATTTATATATATATATTTTATTATTTAACAATGAAAAATATAAAAAAAAATTTATATTATATTAAAATAACAATTTAATTATTTAAAATATATTAATAATTTTAAAAAACTAATATGACAAATTAACTAAAAATCAGCAAATAAATCTTTTTTTTCAATAATTTCACAATCACCTCCTTTTTTCAAATCAATTTGAGCTTTAATATATTTTCCATTTTCAGATATAATAAAAATAAAATTATTTTCTTTATCAAAAACACATTTTGAATTTTTTTCATTAATTCTAACTTGAGCAAAACTCCATTCACTTTTAAAAAAATCTCCAACAAAAAAATTAGGAATATTTTTAAAAATACTAGTTTGATTTTTAATTTCATCCTCTTCACTTTTTTTTTGTTCTTCAACAAAATTTTTTTCTTTCATTTTTTTTAAAGCAGTTTCCATAGAAAAAATATGAATAGTTCCTCTATTACTAGAAACAGATAATAATTTAGAATTAAAAGAAAAAGAAATATTATTAATTTCTGCTTTTTCTTTTCCTCTTCTAACGTCATATAAAAAATTACCATTTTCACAATTAAAAATTCTAATTAAAGTTCCTTTATCTGAAGCAGTCGCTAATAAATTTCCTTCATAATTAAGTGATAAATTTGCAATTTCACTCTCATGTGCATTTATAAAAAAATATAAATTTTTATCATAATTTTTTATTCTAATATGTCCTTTTGATTTATCTGGATATGCAATTATTGAAATTTTTGGATCTGAAGATATTGAAATTAAACCTTTTGGATTATCATTTGTTTCTATTATATCAATATTTTGAAAATTTTGTATTGTAAATACGTAAATTTTTCCCTCACAAACTATTATAATTCTTTATTATAAAATATATTATTTTTTTTAATTTTTTTTTTTTTTACTTATCTCTTTTTAATTTTATGTTTTTTACTTCTGAACTAAATTTTAATTCACATTTTATTTTTTTTTGATGATCATCCCATATTACTACTTTTTTAGGAGAAAATTTTGGATTTTTTCCTCCACCAACTAATGCAAAAATATTTGATCTTCCTAACATTTTTACTATTCCAATTCCACCATCAAAAACTAATTTTTAATTTAAATATTTTTTTTTTTATTTTATTTTAATTTTACTTCTATCAAAACTTTTTTTTATTGGATTTAATAAAAATATTCTAAATCCATTTTCAGTTCCTATTGAAAATGCATTACAATCTTGATTAAAATCACAATATAATATTTCTGAATTTAAATTATCCATTAAAATTAATTTAATTTAAAAAATTTTATTTTACAAATAAAAATTATTTATATGTAAAAAATAATGTTAAAAAAAAATATTATATATTATATATTATGATTCAGTAAAAAAAGGTAAAGTGAATGCTCCTGTTTCATGAAATTCAAATTTTGTTTTATTTATTAATGGAGAAATTGTATTTATTAAATTATAATTATCATTTTGAGAAAGAGAATTATTTGTAGATTTATACTCATTTATTATTTTTCTGATTAAAACTCTTTTTTTAATTAATTTATTTCTTTCTTCTTTTACTTTATTTATAATAGGGAAAAAATGAGATTGTGTTGAAAAAGTATAATCATTATTATTTGAATTTACTTTTTTTGATGAAGATAATGAAAAATATTTACTATGTTTGTTTTCTGAATAATTTTTTTTATGATAATATTTTTTTGTTTTTTTTATTTTATTATTTGAATCATTTTCATTTATTAAAGCATTATTTAAAGTATAAATAGAATTTTTATCTAATTGAACACTTATTTGATATTTATGAAAAGTATTTTTAAATGAAAAATTTGTGGAAATTTTATTTTTATTTTTAGATTTCTTTATTTGAAAATTATCAATTAAAATTTTTTTATTTTTAAAATCATTTAAAAACTGATTTTGTTTTGGTTTTAACATAGCATTTTTAACAATTTTTTCAATATATTTATTATCACCAAACCTTTTTATATTAATAGCCGTTTTAATTCTATCTCCTCTTTTTTTAATTCTATCATAAATTTTTTGATGTTCAACAAATAAAGGATAAACAGATTTTTTAAAATCTTTATATTTTTCACTAATAATATTAATATTAATTTTAAGTAAAGTAGTAAATTCTTTACTAATAATTAAACCATTATTATAATTAGATTCATAATCAAAACAAGATTCAAATCCAGTGATTGCACCTTCAGTTAAAATTGAAATAACTTTTAAATCTCTTTTTCTCATTAAATAATCTTCTTTATTTTTTGGATTTTTTAAAGAAACTAAAGTACATTCTCCTTGATAAATCGCATAAACATTTAATGCTTTATCAAAAGGAGTATATACAATTGCTTCATTTTCAAAAAACATAGGAACAATTTTTGTTAATAAATGTCCAATTCTAACATTATTTTCTGGATTATCTTTTAATATTGGAAATGTTTTTAATAAAAAATCAATTTTATTTTTATCACTTTGTTCAAATTTTGAAGATAAAATTCTATTAAAATATGGTTTTTCTAAATAAAATAAATTACAATCTTCAATACAATAAATTGATGTTGTTCTTGGAATTGAATAAACTAAACCCCATTCACCAAAACACATTCCATTTGATATTATAAAATTATCATATTCAAATTCTTTCATAAAATTAAATAAAGTTTCTCCTATTAATTCTTCATTTGGTGTTTGAAATTCTTTTAATGATTTTATTATTATTTTTTCTTTTTGTTTTTTTATTTTATTTTTTGGTTTTTTAAAACGAATTGTAAGATCTATTTCTTTTCTTTTTTCCCATAATACTTTTTTATCAATATCTCTATCAATTTGATCTTCTGTTTCTTTTTCTACTTTTTTAAAACGTAATTTATTTATTTTTTCTCTTGTTCTTCTTACTATTTCAGGACTGTCTGGAGAATCTAAAATTGATTTAGTTTTCTTATATTTTTTTCTTTTTTTCTCATTATCAGAATTATCAGATTCAATATTATTATTTAAATCATTATTTTTATTAATATTATTTTGATTATTATTTTCATCATTATTTTCACTTTCACTTTCAGAAGAACCTTCTTCACAATCAGAAATAAAATAATCAATAGGAATATTAGAAATAGATTCTAATTTTTCTTCATATAAATTACCAGAAAAATAATCTTCTTTTAATTTTTTATAATAATCAATTTGTTTTACTTCTCTAATTATAACTTTACCATTTAATACTCCATATAATGCATCTGATTTATCGCCTTGTCTAAATATATATTCTCCTTTTTTAAAACTTTTATGTTTTATGTAATATGATATTTTTTTTATATCTCCTTTTTGTAATCCTTGAAAATTCATATATCTAATTAATCCTTTAAATTTTAATAAACAATAATATATTAAGTGTACATTTCTTTCTTCTTTTTCATTTTGTTTAAATTCATATAATGAACTTAATCCTTTTTTAATATTATTATTTAATGTTAATTGACGATATTTTTTTCTTTTTTTTCGAGGATTTAATTCTAAAATATCTTTTGATGATTCTTCTATTAAAATTTCGTCATATCCTAAATTTCTTTTTAAAATTTCGTCATGTATATCTTTTTCATTTATTTGTTTTATTAAGAATATTAAATATTTTGCTAAAGCTATTGTTGCTTTATTCTTTTTTATTCTTTTTATCCATTTTTTATCCATTTTTTTTATAAATCTATAAAATAATTAATTATATTCTAATATTCAAAAATAGAAAATATAGAAGAAATATTTTATAAAAGTTTAAAAATATTTTTTTTTATTTTTAACTGCCATAATTTATAAAAATAACTTTTCATATTAAAAATTAAATCATAATTCAGAAAAAAATAAAGATTAATTGAATTATTAAAAATCAAATGTGTTTATTAAAAAGTTCATTTTTATTTTATAACAATTAAAGTATTTTAAAATAAAAATAATTCCAAATATGCCTTTCCATATATTAGAATTTGATAATTAATTTAACTATATATTAGGAATTTCTTTACTATTAATTAATATTTTAAATTATTAAATTTTTATTAAATAAAAAAAAATGTTAATTTAAATTTATTATATTTCATTTAAAGTTTTTTATTTATTTCTTATATTACTAAAATAATTATGTCAGAAATTGATTATACTTCAAGTGATAATACTCTTATATTACCAAAAGTTTTAGATTTGTCAAAACAATTTAGTATATCACCATCAAAAAATAGTTTTTCAAAAAAATATATATTAAAACTTGAGGAGAAAATGACATCCCCTAAATTAAATAATATTTCAAAGAGAAAAATAAATTTTCCTTCTCCATTAAATTTCAAAAAAATTAGTACTTTAAACTCAAATGATTTATTAACAGAAAGAATAAATTCTAAAAAAGAATCAATATTATTTAGTAAATATTTTAGTGAAAAGAAAGAAGAAAAAAAAAAAAAATATTTTGAATTAAATTCAATATTCAAAACAAATTTTAAAAGTAAAAATATAAAAAGAAAAATAAAAGAAAAATTTTCATCACCTCCTCCATTTAAAATATCAAAAAAGAATTTAAATATAAAAACTTCATCAAATTTGTTAAAATCACAATATAATTTTTCACATTTGAAAACTCCAACTGAACAAATAACAATATCAAAATTATCATTAAGTCCAAAGAATTATAAAATAAGATATAAAGAAGATATTTTAACTCAAGAAATAGCAGATGAAAATTATGATACATTTTCAGATAAAACATTAGAAGAAATATATATATTAAAAGTTGTCACTGATTTTTTAAGGTCAAAAGATAATAAATTGAATCAAACTCAACATAGAAATATTAAATTTTTTAATTCTTTAGAAAATAGAATAAATTTTAACTTTGATATAATTGGTGTTCCTTGTTTTAAAAATCATTTTATTAAATTTAATGGATTAGAAAATATAAGTAATAATTTAGTTGAAACTGGTATTATTTCATATTTAAATAAATTAAGAGTAATATATCAATTAGAACATGATGAAAAAGAAAAAAGAATTAAATTAGAAGAATTAGAAAAAGAATTAGAAAAAAATAAAAAAAAAAAAGAAGTAATGGATGAATTTAAAAATGCAGAAGAAGCTTTTAAAGAAAATGTTCAAGTTAAAAAAAAAGTTGAAAAAATTGAAGAAATAGATTATGATACAGAAGATTATTTTACTTTAAAATTTGTTAGATTTAGTAATGTTAGTTTTGCTGGAATAAAAGAAAAAAAAGCTTTAGCAAATTTAATAGATTTTAAAAAAAAAAGTAGATATAGACATTCTATATTAAATAAAGTATTTATAAAGGAACACTAATTATTTATTTTATAATGATTTGTTTGTATTTTAAAAAATATTTAATAATGCAATTAATGTAAAAAATTTATTGTTTTTAATATTATTCATGGGTCAAATAAACATATATATAAATAAAATTATTAATAAAACAATATTTTTAGATACCAATATTAAATTATTAATTTTATGATTTTTTTTAGATTTAATAATAGAAAAATAAGTATTATTAAAAATCATAATTTTTATTAATTATACTTCGTGATTATTTCTTTTTATAAAAAATTCATTATTAGAATTATTTTCATTTTGTTTATTTTTACTTTTTATTTTATTATTAAAAAGAAATTTTTTAATAGGAATTTTATTTTTTCTTTCTTCTTTAAAAGAATTAAAAGAAAAATCATTTAATTTTTTATTAATATTATAATTAAAAAAACTGAAAGAATATTTATTATCTTTATAATTCCTTTCACTTAAATATTCAATAGATTTGGATAATTTTTTATTATTTGTCATATCTTTCATTTTTTGATAAATTAATTTTTTGCATTCTATTAATTTTTCTTGAATTTTTGTTTTTTCTTTTGGAATTAAACTGTTTTTCATTAGACTTATTTTAGAATATTTTTCTTCTTTGGTACTTGATGATAATCTTACTGATGATAAATTAGAATTATTTAAATTTACAGAATAAGAATTTGATTTATTTGTTGACTGATTTAAATCATATTTGGATTGTAATTTTGCTTTTAATCTTTTAATTTCTTTTTCTTTTTGATTTATATAAAATTTTAAATTTTTTTCATTCTCTTTCAATATGTTATTTTTTTCTTCATAATTTTTTAATTCTAATTGTAAATTATGAATTTCAGTAATATATTTTGAATTTTTTTCATTTTTTTTTTTATAACTTTCCTATAATCAATTTTTTTTTTATATAAATTTTCTTACTAATTTTTCAATCAAAAACAAATTTTCAGTTTCTAATTCTTCTAGTTTATCTATTATTTTTTCTATCTGTAATTTTAATTGATTTTCAATACGAATATGCTTTCTTAAATTATTTTCTTCTTTTCTCAATAAAGTTTCAAAATTTAAACTATAATTTTCTGGAATTTCAATATTTAACGATTGTTTTAGTTCATTAAATTGTTTTTCTGCTAATATTGTTAAAGAAATATCAAAAGAAGATTTAATATATTCAATTAAAGTTAATAAATTTTGTTTTTCTAAATATTCTATATTATCTTTTTCTATATTTATATTATTCTTTTATTAATATATATATTTTTTTTCTTACTTTTTCTGAAATTCCTTGTTTAATTTGTAAATAAAAAGAAATTAAGGCTTTTTTTACTTTTTTAAATTCTTCATTCATATCAATTAAATTTTATATTAATATTTTTCAAGAAAATATAAAATAAATATATAGTTTTGAAAATAATTATCTAAAAAAAAATACATGAATAAAAAAAAATATTATTCAAAAAAGATAATTTTTTTAAATTTTATTTATATATTTATATAAATATAAAAAATAACTTCATATTATATTAATATCATAATTATATATTTTAAAATTAAATTAAATTTTTTCCAGTAAAAATAAAAATTTAATTAATATTTTTAAATAATGGAAGAGGAAGTTCCAAAAACAAATGAAAAAACAAATAAAAATGATTCAAATAAATCAACCTATACTAAATTATATGAAATAAGGAATAAAATGTAAAAATATAAAAATTAAATTTTAGTGCAAAAATTGAAAACGCAATAAAACAATGTGAAAAAAATTTTGATTTTTCAAATATTAAAAGTCTACAAAAAGAATTAAAAACTTTAAAAAAACAAGAAGAAAAAATAGTATTTAAAAAAATAAATTCAGTTCACGAAAAAGAAAAACAATTTTTAAATAGTAAATATGGAGAAATGTATAAAACATTTAATTCAAAAAAAAAAGTAGAAAATAATAGATTTAATAATTATATAAAAGAATTAAAAAGTGATTTTGAAAAAAAACAAAGATTAGAAAGAGAAACTTTTCCTACAAAATTTAGAAAAGAATATCCAAAAGAGGAAAAATTATCAAAAGAAATAGTTTCAATTAATAAAAGAATAAAATATTTTGTTGAAAAAAGAGATTATGAACAAGCAGATAAATTAAAGAAACAAATTGAAGCTGATAAAGAAAAAAAACATGAAGAATATTTAGAAAAAATGGGAAGAGATTATAATATTTCTTTAAATAAATTGAAATATTATCAACAAAAAGAAAAAGAAGAAAATGATAAAAAAATTGAAAATTTAATTTGGGAACAAAATTTAAAAAATAATTTGGCTTATAAGAATTTTAATAATTATAAAGATAATAATTTTAAGAAAGTAATAGATATTCAAAATGAAGAATTAAATGATTTTAAAAATGTTATTTTTACTGAAAATAATCAAAGAGGAATTCCAATATCAAATAGAATAAAAAAAATTAACTATTAAATTTTTTTTTATATTATTTAAACTAAAAAATAAAACAATTAAATGTTATAATTTAAAAAAAATTTAACTTTATTTTTTTTAAATTATTTTCTATATTTTCTTATATTAAATTTGTTTAGATATAAATCACAAAAAAAAATATAAATTTAAATAAATTACTTTTAAATAAACTTTCATAAATAAAAAAATTAAAAAGCCCATACATTAATAATACCACTATGACCATAAGACAAAATATTTCCATTTTTTAATTCAATAAATCCAAGAATAAAAGAATCTTTTGAATCAACAGTTTGAATACATTCATAATTATCATTTCTATAAACCTTAAAATATTCACTATTTCCTCCAACTAAAAATAGACCTTTATCTTTAACTAAATTAATCCCCCAACAATAAAATTGATGATTAATTTCATGTAAAATTTTTTTTTTAGATATAGAAATAATTTTTAAAGACGTAACACCTTTTCCTTTTATAATAATTTGATCATCATTAATTCTACAAATTGCATTCCAACTTCCACATATTGTATCTTTTATATTAATAATTAATTCAAAATTAAATAAATTATAAAATATTGTTCCATCAATTCCACCTGAGACTAAAATATTTATGTCATTTAATAATAATATTGATATTATTTTATCATTTTGTTTTAAAGTTGTTTTATTATAATAATTATTTTGAGAATTTTCATCCCATAATTTTATTGTTTTATCATCTGAACATGATATTATATTATTATTATAATATATTACTTTCCATATTTTATCTTCATGTGCATTTTCTATTATTTTATTTAATTCAAATTTATCATTTTTTTTTATCCATGTTTTTATACTTTTATCACTTGAACATGTTACAAAATTTTTTTCATCTTTTATACTTACATATATTATTGATTCATTATGTGCATTTTCAATATTTTGAATTATTGTAAATGTATTATTTTCAATTATTTTTATTGATTTATCTGAAGACACTGAAATTATGTTTCCTGATGGAAAAATAGATAAAGAATTTATTATTTTTTCATGTATTATTATAGAATTTATTTTTTTTAAATTTAATTTTTGATTTTGAATTTTATCTTTTTGAATATGAAATTCTTCAAGTAATTCAATTTTTTTTTCCATTAGTTTTATTTTTTTTTTATTTTCTTTTATTTCTTCTTTTAATATTTTATTTTGCTCTTTTTGTTCATTGTTTTCTTTTTCAATTAATTCTATTTTATTATTTAATTTTAATATTTCATTTTCAAAATTTTGTGTAATTATATTTTTTTCTTTTGATAAATTTTTAATTTCATCTATTATTATTTCTATAGTTTCTCTTGATAAAATATCTATTTTATTTAAAATTAATTCTATTTTAGGATAATTAGGGGAATTTGAAAAAAAAGATAATCTCAAATTTATTTTATATTCTTCAATTTTAATATTCTCTTGTTCAATTAATGAAGAAAATAAATGAATTATTTCATAAATTGATGAATTTGAATTAACGAAATTAAAAGATTGAAGATATTCTAAATTAAATGTTGATTGAAATATATTATATGTATTATTTTGATATATTGAAATAATAAGTGAATCTAATTTTGGTATTAATTTAATTTGATATTGACTAAATGTCTTTTGGATAGTAGTTACATTAAAGTGATTAATATTTTTTTTTTCAATCATTAAATTTAAATTAATATAATTTTATTATTTTTAAATTTTTGGATTAAATAAATTAAGTTTTATTCTTTATTATTTTAATTCTTTTAATTCAAATTTTTTTTCCATTTTTTACAATATTTTTTGTTTATTATTTTATAAAAAATTTTGAAAATATTTTGTTTTAATTTTTTAAACTTTTATCTTTTTTTTCTTTTATTTTTTTTATTTAAACATTTTTTCTAAAACTTTTGATTCTTAGTTATATAATCAATTCTTATTTAAATAAATTAATCTTAATTTTTGCTAATACATTTTTAATATAATTATTTATATTATTAAATATTTGAATCTAATTTTTCTATTATTAGAAAGTGTTTTACTAAATTAAATTTTTTATAATATTTTTCTTTTTGAAAAAACTTTTTTAAATTATTCATAAATCATTTTTATAGAATAATACTTAAAAATAAATTATATATTTTTCTTTTTTTAATATTTTTCTAAATATTATAATTATCATTTATATTTTAATATTTTTGTAAACAAATGAAAATTCATTTTTTTTTATTTAATAATATTATTTATCTTTTAATTTATCTTTAACTATATCTAATCTAATTAATGATTTTATTTTTATTTGCAACAAAATATATAATTAACATTTTATTATATGATATATATAAATATATTTTTTAAATATTTAAAATGTTAATAATATTTCCATTAATAAAATTAAAAATAACCCTTTATTTATTATCATTAAAATTTAATACATTTTATACAAAAAAAAAATTTAAATATATTTATTTCATTTAAATATTATCCTTTAATAAATTTTAAATTCTGAAACAATTACTCAACATTTTGTTCAAGAAAATTAAGTAATTTCTGTGCTTCTTCATACCCAGGATCAATTTCAAGTGCTTTTTTTAACAAAGGAATAGCATATTCAACACTTTTTTTCATAACAAAAACTTTAGCATATAAAAACCACAATTCAGCATCTTCAGGATTAAATTTTAAAGCATCTAAAATAGTATAAACACATTCTTGATATAATTGTTTTGCAAATAAGCATTCAGCACCAATTTTATAAAATAATTTTAAAGTATTAAAAGTAGTAACACTTAATCTATTCATTGCAGAAATTCCAGTTTGTTGAGATAATTTTTCTTTTTCTTTTTCTTTTTTTATTATATCTGAAAAGTCTCTATAAATTAAAAATGCATCATTAATATTATTTTTTTTTAAATATATTTTTATTAAATTATAATATGCAAAAAAGAAATTTTTATTTTTTTTTGTCACTGCTTCTAAATAAAAAACTGCATTTTCTAAATTACCTAATTTAATATAACATAATGCAATATTATAATTTAATTGATAATGTTGATGAATTTTATGAGCTTCTACAAAATTATTTAAAGCGTCTTGATAATTTTTTAATTTAAAATTACAAACTCCTAAATAAAAAAATTTTATAAATGCTTGGGCATTAATTTTTCCATCTAAAGCATTTGAATTTTTTAAATCATTTAATTCTGTTAAATAATTCTTTAATGTTGTATAATTTTCTTCATTTGCCATTTTTGAACATTTTTTTAAAAGAGATGAGGCTTCATTGTCATCTTTACATATAAACATTAATTCTGGTTCTGCCATTTCTTCATCTAATATTTTTGTGTAATCATCATTATTTTCATCTTCATCTATTAAATTTGTTTGTTTATCTATTATATCATCTTCTCTATTGTAACTTGCTTCATTGTCTTTTAATGGATATTTTTCTTGCATTTTTTTTTTTTATATTTGTTTTTTTATGTTGTTTTATTTTTTTTATTTAAAAATATTTTTTTTTTATTTATTTTTTTTAATTTTTTTAATTTTTGTATTTTTTATTTTTATGAAATTATTTAAACAAAATTATTTTTAATATAGAATTAGTATTTAAAATTATTTATCTTTGTTATTCAAATTAAAATATTATAAAAAAATATTTATATTTACTATTTTTTTTATTACTTTTATTGATTACAAAAATTAAATTAGAAAATTTTAATAATATAATAAAATTAAATTATTTTTTGAAATTAAATCTAGCAGATCTATATCTTTCTTTTTTTAATTTCCTATTATAAGAATTTTTTAAAATTACTTTATAATTATCAATCTCTTCAATTTTTGATGTTAAATCATCAATAAATTTCATATTTTGTGTTCTTGGAGATAAACTTTTCTTTTTTTTCTTTTTATTACTAGCTTTTAGAAGAATATCAGAAAAACCAGGTAAATATTTAATAACTTTTAATGAATCAAGATCAGTTTTAGTTTTTTTATTTTGTTCATCTTTAATTAATTCTCTTTCTCTTGCTAATTTAACTTCTTGTTTTAAAGTATTTGTAAAAAAATTTTCACATTGACTTATAGTTTTTCTTTTATTAAAAGGTTCTAAATTTTCTTGTATTACTATTGCTTTACATGCTAAAAGTTCTTTTTGAAATTTACATTCTCTTGAAAATTGTCTATTTAAAAAATCTTGTTTCTTTCTAAATTTTTTATTAAAAACATATAAATCATAATTTATTTTTTCAATTTCTTCTTTTTTCTTTTTTTCATTTTGAGGTTTATTTTTACTTTTTTTAGATTTACTTACTTTTGTATTATAAATAGTACTATTATCTATATTTAATGTATTACATTTTTTATGATTAATTGATGAATAATTTGAATATTCAGTACTTTGATTTATATTATTTATATTTGTTGAAAGAAGAACTTTATTTGTTTTTTTTAATATAAAATCATTTGAATTTAATCTTAATTTTGTTGATGGTGGTCTTTTATGTTTTTTATTATTAGTATTTATTTTAATATCCATTAATTCAATATCTTTATTATTAAAAACATTTGTATTATTATTACTTATAATTTCATAATTTTGTAAAATTTGACGTTTTTTTTCTTTTTCTTTTTTCTTTTCTTCAATTAAAGCTCTTTCATCATTTTTCATTCTTGTAATTTGTTTTTGTATAGTTTCTTTATTCATATTATTTAAATTATTAATTTCAAGTTTTTTCATTTTATAAATCACATCATTAAATTTTTCTTCCATTAAATAATTTAAAACTCTAATAGTTTTAGTAGGAATTCCAACTTTTTGTGAATAAGGTTTCCCAACAACTTTATTTAATAAATCTGGTTCTTCATCATCAATTTCAGGTAATTTTAAATTTTCTATAAAATTTTGTAATTTCTCAAATTTTCTAATCTTGCTTTCTTCATCAAAATAATATTTTGGTTTTTTTTCTACTTTTTTAGGTTCATCATAAATTTTATCAGCTTCACTTTTAAAAAAATCAAACATTTGATATCTTAATAATTCTCTTTTTTCCATATTATAAATACTAACTAAAAATTCAATCATTTCATCATTTGGAATAACTTTTCCAAACCATTTTGCTTGTTTATATGCTTGATAGGCCGATTCAAAATCATATTCATTTTCATTACAAACTCCTAAATGATAGAAACAAATTGTTAAATTTAAAAATATTTTTTCTATATTTTCTTCATCCATATTACTTTGATTTAAATTAATTATTTCATTTCTAAAACTATCACCTAATCTTAATTCTAATTCTTTATATGATATTTTTAAACATAAAATTAAATATCTTTTTGCTGTTTCGAAATTTTCACTAATTATATATAAACTTGATAAAAAAAGATATATTGAAGCTATTATATTATATGTTTCTGGGGATATTACAAAATCTGATGTGTTTTTTATTAATCTTTCTGCTAAACCTAAAAATCCTACACAATCAAATATTAATTTTTGATATATACAATATCTTGCATAATTGTGACATTGTTTTAATATTATTGTTATTAAACATTCATATCTTATATTGAAATCTATATCTATTTCTAGATTTGGTTTTTTATTTATTATTTTTATAAAGTTTTGAATTTCTTTATTTATTTTTATAAAATATTTTTCTATTCTCTTTATTTCATCTGATTTATAATATTCTATAAATTTTTTTTCAATTATTTTTTGATATGAACATAATTTAATATATATAATTTGCCAATAATATGAAGTTTGTTCATCTATAGTAACTGAATCTATATATGTTATTGTTTTTTTATATTGTTTGTTTATAAATGTTCCTAAAGATCTTTCAAATGTATATTTTGATTCTTTTTCTCTTTGCTCATCATCTAACTGACTTGATTCTGATGGTGTATCTGAATTTGATAATAGAGGAAATCTTTTTTGCATTTTTCTTTTTTTTTATAAAGTTATTATTTAAATATTAAAAATGTTTATAAATAAATATAATAATAAATATATTGTTAATTTTAATTTTTATTCTCTTATAATAAAATTAAATAAATATTATAAATATATGAAAAAAAATTATTTATTTAATCTCCCCATAATAAAATACAAATAACATTATAAAAAATAAATTATTTAAATCAATGAATATCGTTTTATAATTATATTTATTTATTATGGATTGTAAACTTATGAATAACAAAGAAAACTCAAATATAAAAAAAAAATTGTCTCCCTTAGCAAAACTTTTAGGAGTTACAGAAGAAATAAAAGATACAAAAACAAAAGCAAGTTCAGATACTAGTGATGATGATGAAAAATCAAATTTTCAAAGTCCTAAAAATTATGATACAGAAATTAAATTTAAACATAATAAATCTTTAGATAATCAAATTTTATTAAAAAATAATAACAATTCAACTTTTAATAATGAATTTAATTCTAATTTCAATAAACAAAATTATTTACCTTTCAATGAACAATTAAATCAATTTTATCTTCATAATTATAAAAATAATCAAGAAAATTTACAAAAAATTTCTCCTATTTATTTTTATTATTATGGAATAGATCAATTTTTAAAAAAGGAAATAAAGAATTCGGTTGAGAAAAAATCTAAAAATTTTATTGAGAAAAAAATTCATTATAATAATTATAAAAATAATTATTATTATTATATTCCATATCAAGTATATAAAAATAACTTATTAAATGGAATTAGTGATAAAGAATTAAATAATAATAAAAATTGTTTAAATAAAAATAACACTAATATCCAAAATAAACAAAATAATAATAATGAAAATATTAAAATTAAAAAATCAAAACCTTTTGTTGGAAGAAATGGTGATTGGATATGTGCAATTTGTAAAAACTTAAATTTTGCTTTTAGAGTTATGTGTAATAGATGTCATTTATCAAAAAGTGAATCTGAAAAAATAATTTTTGTTCATTTTGAAAAAGAAAATTTAATTTTTTCTAATTTATATCCAAATCAACATTCTTTAAATAAAAATGATAAATAATTCAAAGGAAATTAAAAAAAAATTTATTGTAAATTATTTTGAAATGCAAATATAAATATGTAATATAAAAAAAGGACATATGAAGTTATATATATTGTACATTTATTGATTTTGTGAAAAATAAAAAAAATTAAAAGATATTTAAAAAAATATCGTTTAATTATAAACTTTTTATATTTTTATTGATATCATTATTTTTAATTATTTTAATTATAAAAACATAATATAAGATATATATAAAAAAACTAAAAATAAAAAAAACATTTATTTATTTTTTGGAGGTATATAAGAAATATTTTTTTGTTCATCAATTTCAATTGATATTGATGACTCATGAATAATTTGATTACTATTATTTTTATTAAATATATTATTTTTCATATTTTCATTTTTTTCTTCATTATTATTATTATTAATTTTTTTTTCATAATTTTTTATAACATAAGGAAGTAAATCATGACTTTTTGTAATATAATTACTATAATTATTTTTCAATTCTTGAATATTAATTTTTTGAATTTCTTCATAAGATTTATATCTATAATTAATAGAATTAATATTACAATTTTTTAAATTTTCAATATTTATATTACTTTTATGACTAGTAATATCATTTAAAATATTATTTGTATTTAAAATTCCTTCATTTTTATTTTCATATTTATTATTACTATTATTATTATTTCCATTAATATTATTATTATTATTATTTTCATTAAAATTAATATTTGTACAATATTCTAAAAAATATCTTATTTTTTTATAAATATATTCTTTTTTATTTTTAAAAATATTATTATGTCCAGCACCTTTAATATGAACAAATTCATATAAATAATTTTTAGGTACTAATTTAGCAAGAATTCTCCCATGAATATAAGGAACAATAGTATCTTTATTCCCATGAATAATCATTAAAGGACAAGTTAAATTATTTGCTTTATCACAAGAATTAAAAAAATCAAAAAAATAAGTTTTATTTAAATAATATCTAATTCTCATAATAGATAAAAAAGGAGCTTGTAAAATACAACCAGCAATAGGAAAATTTTTATTACAAGCTAAATCAAAACTAATTCCAGTTCCCAAAGAAAAACCATATAAAATAATTTGATTACTATTATATTTTAATACATTTTTAGCATATTCATAAGTTTTTTTTATATTATAATAAACATTTTCTTCATTTAAAGGTTTATTATTACAAAGACCAAATGAAGGATAATCATATGATAAAATTGAACTATTTGTATTTAAAGATAAATCTACACATTCTGGTAATGATGTACCAATATCTGAACTATTACCATGACTATATATTATACATATTTTAAAAGGATTTTTTGGTTCTATTTTTAATAAGGGAATAAATGAATTGTTTTCTTTATCTGGAATTTTTATATATTTGTAATTTATTAAATTGTAATTTTCTTTTTTATATTTTAATTCTTTTAAATTGGAATTTTGTAAAAATGTTATTTCTTCTTTTTCTATATTTGAGTTTCCTTTTTCTAAACGATATCCTTTTGGATTTGGAGGATGAAATATAAAATTTATTATGAAAGGACGAATATAAATTATTAAATAATTTATGAAACTTAATAATAAATCTAACATTTTTTTTAGTTTTTTTTTTTACTTTATTTTTTAATTTAAAAATTATATATTTTTTTTTTATATTTTTCTTTTCTTTTTTATGTTTTTAATAAACTTATTTATAATAATTTCAATATATGTTTTTATTCAAAAAATTTAAAAAAAATGTTGATGGGCAAAATAATGAAGAATATTCTTTATCTTTAAAAAAAAAATTTTTGAAAATGGTAAGAATAAATCAAAAATTTAATATAATAACACCTGATTCAATTCCATATAATATAAATCCAATTTTTTCATCAAAAGAATCTGATTTTAATTCTAAAGAATTATTTATTATTCAATTTTTTGGATATATTGAAGATGAAGAAATATTTTCTTTTTATGAAATTATGAACAAATTTTTCATTTTTTAAGGAATATAAAAGCTAAAATTAGTATTCCTCCAACTGATATTCAAAATGAATTTATTGAAAATTTAGAAATTAAAAATAATTTTTGTGTTCTCATACAATTTATTTAATATTTTCTAAAAAAATTGCTAATAATTTACCTTTTGAAATAAATAAAATTAATAATGATAATTGCTTCTATTTTGTTGAAATAAATAATAATAGTGATATTAAATTTTTTATTTCTAAAAAATTTAATATTCCAATAACCGATATTTATAATAATAAAATATTAGAAGATAAATTATATCAATTGTTTAATGAAAAAATATTTCTTCGAAAAGTTAACACAAAAATAAAAAAAGATTTAGAAAATAATTATTTAAGTAATAAAAGAAAAATAGATGATTTACTTGAAAAAATTGATGAAAAAATAAAACAAATTCAAGAAATTACCGAAATGCAAAAACAAAATTCTAAAATATTACAATTAGAAGAAGAAAAAGGTGAATTATTAATGAAATTAAATAAAGAAAGAAATAAAAAAAAAAAACAAAAACAAAAAAAAAAATAATTATTTATTATTAACTCAATCAAAAATACAACAAATGTTTATTTCTTCAGAATATAATTGTTATGAAATAAATAAAACATTTAATAATTCATTTATTAAAGAACTTGATAAAGAAATAAAAAATGAATCAGCAGATATCATAGAAAAACAATTTATTTGTTATTCTTGTTTAAAAAAAGAAAGAAATATTTTTTTTAAGGACTGTAATCATATTGCAATATGTGAAAATTGAGCAATTAATATGGCAAAACAATTAAATAAAAAATATAAAAAAAATGCAATATCAGATTTTAAAACTAAATTAAAAAATGGAAAATTAAAATTAAATTGTCTAATATGTAAAAAAGATACATATTGTTTCTCATGTAATTTTCATAAATAAAATAATTAAATATTTATTAACTAATAAAATAAATTAAAAATAAAAAATTAAAAATTAAATTTTTAAAAATTAAAAAAATAATTAAGCATGACGCAATATGAATTTTCAATAGAAAGAACATTAATATCAATAACAATATTAGGAGAAAGTACAGTTGGAAAAACTCAATTATGTAATTATTTCGTGAATAAAAAATTTGAGCAAAATAATATGTTTACAATTGGTTTTGATTTAAAAGTAGTTAATTATAAATTAAAAAATGGTCAAACTATAAAAGTAAAAATTTGGGATACTGCAGGACAAGAAAAATATAGAAATATGGCATTACAATACATAAAAAATACAAATGGTGTTATTTTTGCATATGATATAACAAAAAAAGAAAGTTTTAATCGATTAATTACTTGGATTAACACTGTTAAAAATAAAATAAATTTAGAAGAAATTCCTTTCACAATTTTTGGTAATAAATCAGATTTAAATAATGAAAGAATTGTTAGTACTGAAGAAGGAGAAAAATTTGCAAAAAAATTATCTTGTTCTTTTTTTGAAACTTCTGCTAAATTTGGAACAAATGTTGAAAATGCTTTTGATGATATTATTAATCAAATTTATGAAAATATTAAAGATGAATTTAAAAATGAAGAAAAAGTTCACTCTAAAAGTTTTTATCTTAAAAATGATAAAAAGAAAAATAATAAATGTTGTAATAAGGAAAAATAAAAATAAAAAATGATTCTTAATTTCAAATAATAATTTATGAATATTTTTATTTTATTTTTTTAAAATAGAATAGTTTAAAATAATTTTCATTTATTTAATGATAAAATATATATATTCCTATAAATAATTCAATTAAAACTCGAATAGGAAAAGTATAATTAATTGTAAGTCCATTTTCTACCAAATTTACATATTAAATTATTTAATTTATTTTATTATTTAAAATATATTATTTTATTTAATTAATTAAATAATAAATTAAATAAATAAATTAGTTTTAATATATTATAATGGGAAATTTGGTAGAAAATGGACTTACAATTAATTATACTTTTCCTATTCTAGTTTTAATTGAATTATTTAT
>JAJMZS010003171.1:0-35859 GCA_023807205.1 Isotricha prostoma
GATTGAAATATTAGGAAAAAATTCATATAATAATAAATTAACAAATTTTGATATTTTATCTTTAATAGGTAAATATTTCTTAAATAATGTAATTAATTTATATTTATTTGATGAAAGATATATTGCAATGCTTGATTTTGCACCTATTTCACAATATTCAAAACAAAATTATAAAATGGTTGCAAAAATATTATCAAATTTACAATCAGGTAATTTATTTTCTGCAGATAATTCTCCAAATTTAATTCCATTTAATGCATTATTTTATGATGAATTATTACCTAAATTATTTAATTTTTATAAATCATTAACAAATGTTGATTTTACTCCTTATTTAGATGAATTAGTATCAGGTAAAATTAAAGAACATGATTTTTCATATGATTTCTTTAAAAACAATCCAGATGATATTTTTAGGAATATGTCAATTTGTTTTAATATAAATAATTATAATTCATTTTTAACATTATTTAAAGTATATACAAAAGAATCTAAAGATAGAAGGGAATTCTATAAAAGAGGTGATAAAAATTGTATAAATAATATGAAACAATATTTTGGAGCAGAAAGTGATTATAAAGAATTTAAAACTTCTCCAGGTTCTAATAAAAATAAACAAAATGATAATGATAATAACTATAAAGGCTCTACTATTTTCCATTTATATTATAGTAATAGATCAAAAGACTTTGATTTAGCAAATGATAAAGATGATTCACAAATTATTTTTTCATTACCTGAAACCAATTTACAAGAAATTGAAAGTGAAGAAGAATTTAGAGAAAATGAAGTGAAAAAAATGAAAAATAGATTATGTTTATTATTATATAGAGTTAAAGATTTAGATGGAGATAATTATCCAGATGATGAAAAAAATAATTTATTATCAATTATAGGACGTCTAATTACAATTTCAAAAGAAGAAGTGATTGGTAAAACACTAAAAATATTAATTAGAAAGATTAGAAAACAAGAAAATGGTGAATTTAATTATAAATTATTTGAAGATTTAGATACAGGAATTGTGAAGTATTCAGATGACTTAGAAAAATCATATCAAAAAATGAGTTTGGCATATGAATATTTAAGATCAGTTACTTTAAAAATAAAAACATTATTTGAAAATAATGACAAATTATTATTATATAATTCATATTTAAATATAGAAGATGATTTACTAAATAAAAATTTTAATACAAAAACAAAATATTCACAAATATTATATCCTGATTTTAACCAATTTGTAAACAATTTTTTTAATATTAAAGATGAAAAATTACAAGATTATTATAATTTACCTGTGACTGATAGTTTTATTAATTTGGAAAAATATTTTATATTTTCCAAAGAACAGGAAAATGAAGAAAAAGGATATTTTTATAAAGATAATCCAAAACAAGTTAATGCAATTATAGAATACATGGAAAAATTAACAAAAAAAAAACAAATAAATGAAAAGTATAAAGAAATAATTATAGACTTTATTAGTACAAGAGTTTATGATTGTTTAATAAATCATAAACCAAACAAAGAAGATATATTTCTTTTTAATAAATTAATAGAAATTGATTTAAATTATGAAATAGGAGGAAAAGCACAAATGGAACAAAAAGTATTTCATAGTATGATATTATCTATGAAAAAATTGGAAAAATTAAGAGGAAATAAACAAAAATTTGATTCATTTAATAGTCTTTTTAAAATTTTTGCTGATTATTCTACTTTCATGAAGGGGAAAACAGAATTCAATGCTGCTGATGATAATCTTTCATCTATTAAATATTCTATTAGTAAATATTGCCCAAAATCTTTAATTTCAATATGTAAATATGGATGTTTATTTGAAAAAGGATATAACAATTTTACTTCATTAATAGGTAGTTTAACAAGTGTTTTAAATGATGTTAAAAAAAAAGTTAAATCAACTTAGCAAATATTTTTAATATTTAATTATTTAATATTAAATTAAAACAATTCTTAATACACATTATATTGTTTTATATTATTTTTTTAAAAAAAATATAATATAAATATTATTTTAAATTATTTTTAAATAAAGATAAAAATTAATAATCAATTAATTATTAAATTAAAAAATTTTATTTTATTATTTTTAATTTAAATGGTAAATATTTTAACAACCACATGAAATAAATAATTTTTAAGCTAATTTTAATAAATATGTTTAATTGATAATAGATTTCAAATAAAAAAAAATAATTTTAAGGAATTAAATAAATAATTTTTAGCAAAAATATTTAATAAAAATCTTTTTTTTTAAATATAAATACAAATAATTTATATTTTTATTTAAATAAAAATATTGACATATGCCTATAAGATATATTCAAAAAAAAAATTCATCAATGTTTGATTTAATAGATGAATTAAAAGAAAATGTTTCAATAGATAACATTTATTTCTCTTCTGAAAAAGAAAATAAATCATATTTCCGTCATAATAAACATTACAACTTAAAAAAAAAGTTTAACGATTTATCAGATATAAACAAAAATTTAACAAATATACATAATTACAAAAAACAAAACTCAGATAATATTTTTTTACATAATTATAAAAGGAAACCCTTATCATCAATTGACAATATTCAAAATATAAGAAGAAATAATTCTTTTAAAATGGAAATTGAATATGAAAAAGAGAAGATAATTTATACAAATAGGAAATTAGAATTTTATGATGAATTAACAAATAAATATTATAGAATTAAAAAATTTAAAGAAAATGAACTTCCATTTACATCAAGTAAAATTTTACCTGAAATTGAATGGCAAGATTTAGATAATGATATATTAACAGAAGATGAACAAATAAAAAGTTCAAAAAAAAAAGAATTAAATTGGATTGGAAAAACAATTGAATTAATAAAGAAAAATGATAATTATTTAAAAGAAAATTTGGAAAAATATAAAATTAAGATTACAAGGAAAAAACATTAAAACAATTAATTTATTATATATAATTAATTATTAAATAAATATTATATTAAAATATATGGATTTTTAAATCTTTGATATGTTCTATTAAATACAAAATTTTTTAAAAAGATATTTATTTATAAATTAATGAAACATTATAAAATAAATAAAAATGAAAAATATTTTTATCCATTTTTCGAATTATCAATTATAAAAGATGAAAATTGATTATTTTTTATTATATCTTGTTCAACTGCTTTTAATTCTGAACTTACTTTACTTATACTTTTATTTTTTATATGTATTATTTGTCTATTTTGATTTACTTTTTTATTATTATTCTCATTATTATCAATATTATTTACACTTGAATTATTAATATTTGAATTATAATTTGAATGTTTACTTTTTTTATTTTTCTTCTCATTTTCACTTTTATGTTCATTTGAGTTTCCAATTAAATAATTATCATTTTTTTCTAATTTTAAAAACAATCTATTATAATTAAAATTAGGTGAATTATTTTTTAAATTTGAAATATTTTTTATTAGTTTTTCATGATAATAAATATTATAAAAATAAAAATTTTCTTTATAAAAACAAAATGAATCATTTAATTCATAATCTTCATCAGAAAATTTTAAATCTTTCTCACATTTTAACCCAAATAAAATAGTACTTCCTTTTTCATTTGAATTCATAATAAATTCTTTTTGAAAAATCTTAGTTACAATATAATATGCAGTAATAATTCCAATATTTAAATAATTTTGTTTTGTTATTTCAAGTTTTATAAAATCATTGTTTGCAATATTATCAAAATGAAGAAGAGTATTAATTTTATTATAATCAATATTAGAATCACCAGTTATACTTATATCAAAATATAATGTATAAAAAATTTTTGTTCTATTATCATTCTTTATATTTAATTTTTTTTTTTTTAATAAATCAATTGATGATGTATTTTCAATTGAATTATTTTGTATATTTTTCTCTTTTGATAATCTTAAGCTACAAACAATATTTTTTTTATTATCATTATTTGCTTTAGTATTACTTAATATAAATAATAAAACATTAAACACTGTAATTCTTAAAAGATTTTCTTGAATTATTATAAATTTACAATTTTCTTTCATTTTAAAATCAATTGTATAATATTTTGATGTTAATAATGCATCAAAATAAAAAATAAAATAATTAGTAAAAATTTCTAAATTAACAGTTTTTTTATTTGTTAAATCAATATTTACTCTTTTAGCAAACATTGAAAAATATATAATTTGAGTCATAAATAAATCTAATAATATTTCACTTTGATTTTTAAAAAAAAACAAAATAGAATAATCCATATTTGGAAACACAATTCCAATATCATTTACAAAAGATAAAACACTTTCTCTTTTTGCTTTAGTATTTTTCATATAAATTCCTAATTTTCGAAAACTTTTATTTGAAACTGAAGGAGATAACAAAGAATTTCTTTCACATCTTAAAATAATTTCACACATTTTATTTGAATTTTCAATATAATCTTCAAATTTATTTAAAAAAAATTTTATTTGTTTAAGAAACATTTCATTTCTAATATAAGCATAACATGGAATTAATTTAATATAAATACAATTAGATAATTTCCAAATACATTTAAAACTTATTACTTTATACCAAAGTAATTTAGGAAATTCTGTTGATATTAAAAAAAAATTATTTGAATTTTTATAATTTAGATTTTCATTAATTGAACCAAATGGAAAATAAAAATCTCTTATTTTATTCTTAATAGTTTCATCTAATAATTTATTAAAAATAGGATATAAAATTGGAATTATCATATTTTGAAAATTAGTAACCGTTTTAATACTTATTTTCTTTTTTATTTCTGAATTAAGACTTGATTTATAAATATATTCTTCAAATTTTTTAGCTGCATTATTTGAATATAAAATATCCATATTTTGAGAAAGAATATAAACCGGACTTGGTTCATTTTCCATTAAAGAATAAAAAAGACTAAAACTTCTTTTAAATGAATCAAATAAAAACCATAAATATCTTATTCCTCTTTTTGTTAAATAAACAAAAAAAAATGAACCACTTGATTGAAGAATTGCATATATAATAATAATAAAATAACTAAAATTTGTAATTACTAAAAAAAATGTTATTGAAATATGTAAAAAGGAAATTGCAATAATTATTAAAGGAAGATTTAGCATAATATCTGCAATTGAATTATATAATAATTCTTCAAATAATGAAACTTCATTTTTATTATTTGAATAAATTATATAAATTGAATGATTTATATCTAAAATAATTTTTATTAATATTCTAGTATTTTGTTCCTTATATTTATTTTTTTTTGATATTAAATAAGAAAATAGTAAAGAAAATAAATGAATATAAATATTATTTTCAAAAAAATTATTTCCATTAAATAATTTTGATATATTTAATATAAAAAATCTAAAATATAATATAAAAATACAAGCAATTTGATTTTGATAAAAAATAGCAACAATTAAATCTTTCATCGCATTATCTTCATCTTCATATTTAAATTCCAATAAATAATTAATAGAATATTTCCCATCATTTTTAAATAAATTAGTATTAGGCACTTTATCTAAAAATTGTGAAGTTTTCATATAATCTTCAATCTCTCTTTCTTTTTTTTTCTTTTCAACATCTGTATTTGGTCCATTATTACTTTTTTGCTTAATTTTATCTTTAATTTTATTTTTCATTTATAAATTGTTTTTTATTTATTTCAACTATTTGAATTAATAAAAAATTAAATTTGAAAATCACAAAAACATAAATAAGAATACAAACTATTAAAATAATAATTCTAATTTGTTTCATTCTAATTTCTGTTTTAATTTATTGTACATTACTTAATTTTTCATTTCTTTCAAACATTTTTTCAATATTTTCAATTGCAATATTTTTAGAGTAAATTAATTAGCTTTATTTTTTTAAGGATAAGTATTATAATATGAAATTATTTCATTTAAAATAATATCAAAATTGTTCTCCAAAAAATACAAATGATAAATCTTCTGTTAACTCATACATAATTATATTATATTTTCTTTATTAATATAATGATTTTAGTATTAATAATAGTCTTTTGTGTATTCTAATTTTAGTTGAACTTTAAGAAGAATTGTTCTTACTTTATTTGCTGGAAATTTCCACTATATTCTACTATATCTAAATCTTTTAATATTAATTAATATAAAAGTTACATTATCTTTTTTTATTTTTTATGAAATTTTTTATAGAAATATTTCTATAATATTTTATTTATTTATTATATATTTTTCATTTTATATCTTTTTTTTATGAAAAAATTATTATCAAAAACTTTTAAAGTAAATAAATAAAAAAAACATTATATAAAAATAAAAAATAAGAATAAAAAAATTAAAAAAATATAAAAATATATTAAATAAAAATCATAACTGATTCATTAATAAATATATATAAAAACTACCATTGCCATAATAAATTCAAATAAAAAATGGCAACTCTGACTAGGCGTAAGACAATGACACGTCGTATGTCAACAAGAACAAGTTCAAGTTTAAACAAAATGGACACAAATGTTCAAAGAACAAAAAACGAAGAAAAATTTAACATGAATGCTTTAATAATAAAAAATTTATCATACACAAATCCAAAAATTGGTAAAAATGGAGTATATTACTCATATACGGACAATAAATTTAAAACCATAGACAATGAAGAAACATATTTAGATATATTAGATATTGAAGAAAGTCTTTTAAATAAAGAAGATAATCAATCAGTTTCACAAGAAGAATATCATCAAAAGAAAAAAAAATTAAAAAGTGATCAAAGAAAAAAAGGAGAAGAAATAAATGAATTAGAAATAGATTCATATCGTTCAATGAGAAATAAGTTAACATATTGTGAAAGACAAAGTGAAACAATTCATAAAAATATTATTCAAAGAGATTGTGAAACTAAGAAATTAAATCGTATTAATCA
Source organism: Isotricha prostoma (assembly GCA_023807205.1). Lineage (NCBI taxonomy): Eukaryota > Ciliophora > Litostomatea > Vestibuliferida > Isotrichidae > Isotricha > Isotricha prostoma. The sequence continues at coordinate 6,963 of JAJMZS010003171.1, forward strand.
TGATGGTATGTTTCATCAATGGGATTTATTCGATTCATATATGGCAACTTTTATACAAAATTTAGAAAAAAAAAGAATAGATGAAGAAATAAAAATGAAAGGTTTTGCAGTAGAAAAAAAAAGAAAAGAATATCATGGAGAAAATTTATCTCGTCCTTCATTATTAAAAGCTTTAAAATTATTAGAAAGGCAAATTATGCAAATTAAAAATCAAGATAAATATTTATTTTATCGTGAATGGAATAAATTTGATGATAGTCAAGAATCATCAAAAATGTTATATATGTTATTATCTTTCCCTCAAAATGCAAGAATTAAAAATCGTGCTGTAACTGCATTAACATGGAATTCAAAATTTGAGGATTTATTTGCAGTTGGTTATGGTAGTTATGATTTTCCAAGTAAAAAAGAAGAAAAAGGTGAATTAGATGATAGACAAGATGATACTATGGAAAATGGTTATATTTATGTTTTTTCAGTTAAAAATAATTTTTATCCTGAAATGAAATATACAACTGAATCTGGTGTTTTAAGTCTTGATTTCCATCCTAAACAATTTTCATATTTAGTTGCTGGATTTTATGATGGAACAGTATCAGTTTTTGATATTAGTCAAAAAATAAAGACACCAATTGTAACTTGTGATATAAGAACACAAAAACATATGGATCCCGTTTGGATGGTTAAATGGTATTCTCATTTTACAGAACCTGGTGAATATGTATTTTATTCAATTAGTTCTGATGGTCGTGTAATTAAATGGTCATTTTATAATAATAAAACTAAATTAGAAACTGAAGAAGTAGTCTTATTAAAATATTCAGATGTTATTCAACAAGAACAACAAAGTCAAGCAGCAAATTCAGATAATAATACTTTAGCAAATACATCAATGACTGAAAGTGCAAGTAAAGAAAAACAAGATGAAGCTTTAGCATTTGGTAATGCAGGTGGAATGTGTTTCTCCTTTAATCATCATAAAGGTTTTGAACATTATTTTGTAGTAGGAACAGAAGAAGGTAAAATTTATTTATGTTCAACTCAACATAGAGAACATACAATATCAAATTTTGAAGGTCATACAATGGGAGTATATAATGTAACATGGAATCCATATCATGCAAAAGTCTTTGCATCATGTTCAGCTGATTGGACAATTAAAATATGGCATTATAAAAATTATGCTCCTTTAATAGTTTATGATATGCAAAGTGCAGTTGGTGATATAAGTTGGTCTCCATGGTGTTCTACTATATTTGCTACTGTTAATGTTAGTGGTGATATAAAATTCTTTGATTTAAATAGAGCAAGGAAAGCACCTTTAGAACCTAAAAGATATAAAGATACTGCTATTAATCATATTGCTTTTAATAAAAATGAATTTGTTTTTATTACTGGAAACGATAAAGGAAAAGTACATTTATGGAAAATGGCTGAACCACTTAGAATTACTGTTGATAAAAAAGAATTGGAAGAAAAAGAAAAAGAAAAAAAAGCTGCTGCTGAAAAAAATACTAATTTACCTACTACTAAAATTGTCATTCCTCCAAATTTACAAGATGATAATGTTAAAACTAGGAAAACTTATATTCAGAAAAAAAATGTTATGGCTAATTTAAATCCTGTACAAGAAAAAGAAAGGATTGATGAATTTTTGGATTTGTTGGATATTACTGATAAATAAATAATATTCTTTTGCTTTTTTGTTTATTTTTTAATAAGTTAATATTTGAAATTATCGTTTTTTATATATTTTTTAATTTTATATTCATTTATAGAATTAATTAAATATATATTAAAGGTGATTCTTTGAATAAATGTTAAAAAAATGATTAAACATTAAAATAGACTTTTTAAATTTTGAAAATATAAATAAATGTAAATGATTATTAAATTAATATCATTATCATTTACTATTAACTATCAATAAAATATAATAACGAATTAAATATTATGAATAATCCTCAATATTATTATAATACGATAATAATTTATTTAAAAAAACAAATCAAAAAAAAAGAAAAATAATATTAAATAAATTCAAAATATAAATTAATAATAATATAAATATATTTATATTAAAATTTAATTAAAAAAAATATAACACAAAAAAAAAATCACAAAATCAAAACCAATATTAAAATTTTAAATAAACTAAATCTCAACCTTTTTCCAAAATTATCAAACTTACACTTATAAGAATATTCTTCATTAGTCTTTAATTTAGTATGACATTTTCCATTACAAATAAAAAAAGTTTCCTCTAAATCAATAAATCCACCATAACAAGTAGAATGATTAAATTCTTGATAATATAATCTCTTATCAACATCAACCCAAAACAAAGGTAAAAAAGAATAATTTTCATAATCCATCCAACATAATTTTTTCCCAGAATATGAATCTTGAAAATCTAAATTATAACTTTTACAATGTTTTCCTTTAAATTGAGAAATAGTGATAGTAGAAGAATTAATAATATTATTATAATAACATAAATAATAAGAATCATTAAAATAATTTTTTAAGCATTGACCATTACAAACAAAACTTCCTAATTGAAAATGTTCTTCATCTTCATCTGAAATTTCTTGTGGACATTCTTTATCTGAAATACCATAATAACGAAGAGAATTACTATATGAATCCCAATCTTTAAATTGAACTTGATATGTTGAATTTATTTCTATACATTCTATTGAGTCTACTGGAAAAGAATAAAATTCTGTTGGCTCATTTAAACAAAAAGAATCAGAAAAATATTTTATTATGTAATGACCATATGTTGTTACTATTTGAGATTTTATTAGTAAAAAAATTTCGAGGAATATTATGTAGGCATACATTTTTTTTTTAATTATATTTTTATTTTTATTATTTTAATAGTTTTTTAAAAATATTTATATTTTTTTTAGGTTCCAAATTTACATATTTTTATCTTTTTTTTTTCTTTCATAATAGTAATTAAAGTATTAATTAATATTTATTTAATTTATAAATCATTATAATATTTATAATTATTTTACTTCAACATTTTTAAAATAATATAATCTTTTATAAAACAAATAGAATATTATATTTTTTTAAACAAATTACAATAAATTATAAAATCATTTTTTCCAATATACCAATTATATTTTAAAAAAAAAATCATTTCAAATTAAATAATAAAAAAATGTCTCTACCGCAAGCTCAAATAGATTACATAAAAAATTATTTATATCCATATAAATTTACAAATAATAAAACAATAATAGTAAATTTTCTAACAGAAATATATGCAAATATATATATACGATGTAATTCAGTTTTTGATTCATATACATTTCAAGAAGTAATTAATCTTCCAATGATAATAAGTGATAAAATTTATAATGCATTAGCAACAGAAGAAAAAAAATTAACATTAGATGATTTTTCACAAGGAATTTATGAAATGTTTTTTGCTCCAATTGAAATTAAGGCACAATTTATTTTTGATGTTTTTGATTTTAATAGAGATAATTTTATTGAAAAAGATGATGTTTTTTTATTATTAGCACATTTTCATTTAATTGAAAATACAACAAATTCTATTCAATATTTAGAAGAATTGATTGATAATTTTTTTGGTTATAGAAAAACTTTTAAAAAAGAAGAATATATGAATTTATTACAAACTAAAAATGCTGATATTTTTGTTTTAATGATTATTTTTATTAATAATTATACTACAATTATTAAAGATAATGAATTAAGACAATATAAAGAATCAATTAATTATCAAAAATTTGAATCAAATCAAATTCCATATTCAATTGAATTTACAGCTGATAATTCAGATATAAATAATAATAATAATAGTAATTTAGTTAATAATACAAATACAATAATAAATAATTCATTTGAATATAAAATAAGTGAAAAATTATTAAAATATATTCAAAATGTTAAATTATTAGATTTTGATCAATATAATTATTATGAAGATTATACATCAGAAGAAGAATCAATTGATGAATTTGAAGATTTAAATAATTTTGAAAATGATATTCAAGATTGTCTTCAAAGTTTATCTCAACCAAAAGAAATAAAACCTAAATTATTAGAAGATATTGCTATTAAATATCCAGATCAAGAAAAAATATTAATTCATATTAGTCCATGTCAATCAAATAAATTAAATGGAAAATCTATTTTTGATAAAAAAAAAAATTATAATAATAATAATAAAAATTTAGATTATAATAATATTAAAGATAATGGAGAAACAATATCAACTCAAGAAAATTCATATAGAAAAACTTATAAAAATGGTAAAAAAAAAGAAATAATTGTTTATAAATTTAAAAATGGAAAAAAAATGAATGATATAATCAAATTAGTTCTTGTTAATTATTATATTTTTTATTTTAAAAAATGTGGTAATAGTTTTTTATTTAAAAAAATTATTCCTCTTTTTTCACTTTTTGCAAAAAAACAACTTATAGAAAATAATTTAACTTTATTAACATTTTCAAGTACCCTTCATAATTTTGATAAACAATATTCATTTATAAGTGAAAATAATGAAGAAGCTGATAAATTTTTTCAATGGTTTAATAAAAATAATCATTATAAAGATATAAATGAATATTTTTCATTTAAAGTTGAATTAGGAAAAGGAAAATTTGGTCATGTATATTTAGCAGAAAGATTAAAAGATAAAAAATTATTTGCTATTAAATCAGTATTAAAATGTAATCCAACTGAAGAAGAATATAAAATAAATAGATGGGAAAGTACAATATTTAATTGTTTAAGAAATATTCGTCATGAAAATGTAGTAAAATCAATTCAAAGATTTGAAAGTGAGAAGAAAATATTTTTTGTATTTGAATATGTAAAAGGAAGTGATTTAAAAACATATATGAAATCTTATACATATAATAAAGATATAAATTGTTTATCAAATGTAATAAATATAACATTTCAAATATTAAAAGGAGTACAATGTCTTCATAAATATGGAATAATACATAGAGATATTAAATCAGCAAATATAATGGTAAATGAAGATTTTAGTGATAATATAAAAGGAACACCAAAAGGTTCAGTTAAAATAGTTGATTTTGGTTTAAGTAGAATTTTAGGTAAATTTGAATATTCTTTAGATCCATATGGATCATTATGTTTTAAAGCACCTGAATTAATTAAACATATTAAATATAATTTTAAAGTTGATATTTGGGCTGTTGGTGTTACTTTATTTTATATTATTTATGGGGAATTACCTTTTGAAAAAGGAGATAAAGATGAAATAAGAAATAGTATTATTAATGAACCTGTTTCTTTTTATTCTAATCATATTATTAATGATACTAATTATATTAAAGATTTAAATGATATAGATAATGTTTATATTACTGGATCTTCACTTCTTTATTCTATTATTATGGATTGTTTAGAAAAAAGACAAGATAAAAGACCTGATATTGAGAAATTAATTGATAAATATGTTAAACAATATAGGAGATATTAATTTATTATAGTGACATAGGGTATTTTTTTGTAAAAATTTTTTTCTTTTTTTTATGGGAAAATTATTAAATATAAATTATATTTATGATTTTTCAAAAAAAATAGATTGGGATATATTTAAAAATATAAAAGGAATTGTTGATTTATATTTATATTGATATAAATTTAAAAATTAAATAATTTTTTATATATATATATTTGTTGCATAAATTCAATTGATATAAATTTAAAAATTAAATAATTTTATATATATATATATATTTGCTCCATAAATTCATAAACATTGAATAAATTTTTATTATAAAAATAAAATATCTAATTTCATATAATAATAAAAAAAAAAATGAATCAAGACCAACAATTTTTAGTGAATAATTTACAAAAAATGATTAAATATATTCAACAAGAAACAGATAAAAAAGTTCAAATGATAAAAAAAGAAGCAGCAAAAGATGCAGATTTAGAAAAAGCACTTTTAATAAACCCAGAAAAGATAAAAATTGCAAAGAAAATGGAAAAAGAATTAGAAAATTATAAAACAAGTATGAAAATAGAACAATCGAAAAAAATGAATAAATTACGTTTAGAGAAATTAAAAGTGAAAATAGATTGTGTAAATTCAGTATTTGAAGAAGCAAAAAATCAATTATCATTAAGAATTAAAAATGATCCAAATGAATATAAAAAAGTAATGAAAGATTTAATGATTCAAGGTTTTATTAAATTATTAGAAGATAAAATAAATATTATTTGTAAAAAAGAAGATCTTGATTTAGTAAATGAATTAGTCGATGAAGCAAAAGAAGAATTTTTAGATAAACTTAAAAAAGAAGCAAAAAAATCTATTAATTTATCTAATCTCGAAATTACAGTAGATACTAAATATCATTTACCTGATACAATGTAAGATTATTTATTTATTTATTTTTTTTATAATTTTTATTTAGTATTGGAGGAGTTTTTCTTACTTCTTTAAAAAGCAAAATTAGAGTTGATAATACTTTAGATAAAAGACTTGAATTACTTAGACAAAATTCTACTCCTGAAATTAGGAAAATTTTATTCAATTCAGGAAATAATAATGAATAAAAAAACTTTAAAAATTTATAATAATAAAAGAATATATTTATTTTAAATTATTTTATTTAAATCAAAACACTAGATAAAAAAATAAATATCAAAATACAATTTTAATTTTATTTTAATATTCATAATTAAAAATTTTTTATACAATAAAAATAAATTTGCCAATAATCAAAAAAAAAAAATAAATAATTGAAAACATAAATTTAATTTTTCCTTTTTTTATTTTTTCATAATAAGTTGTCCAAATCTAAAAATTCCTCTAATTTTATTTCCATTAATATAATAAAATCCATTTCCATGTTGTTTATTATTAATCCAATAACCTTCATAAAATTTATCATCATTCCATTTTAATTTTCCAAAACCATGTTTTTTATTATTTAAATAATTCCCAATATACATTTTACCATCACCCCAATTAAATACACCTTTTCCATTTAATTTATTATTTCTAAATTCTCCTTCATAACTTTGTCCATTTGAATATTTAATTAAACCATTTCCATCATATTTTCCATTTTTAAAATCTCCAATATAAAAAGTTCCATCTTGAAAAATTAATTTTCCTTTTCCATTTTTTAATCCTTTAATAAAATTACCTTCATAAATTGAACCATCTTTAAAACTTTCTTCTCTTCCTTTTCCATCTTGAAAATCTTCATTAAAATCACCATTATATTTATAAATATTTTTAATAAATAATTCACCTTTTCCATTTTTTTTTCCATCTTTAAAATCACCTTTATAATAATTTCCATCTTTATCAATAAATATACCAAATTTATTCATTGAATCTTGTTTATATAATCCTTTATAAACACTTCCATCTGGATTAATTGTTATTCCAAAACCTTCTTTTTGAAAATTACAATTCCAACTTCCATAATATATTGTTCCATCTTTTTTAAATTTAATTGGTGGTTCATTAAAAATATAATTGTTTGTTGTATCTGATGTTTTATCTAAAATTTCTTCTTGATTTATATTTCGAAATTCTGAATTTATATTTTTGTTTTTTTCATATATTATTTTTTCTATTTCTTCATTGTTTATTATTTCACCATATTCTAATATCTTTGTTTCAAAATCTTTTTGACATTCTTGTAGTCTTTCATTTTTTTCTTTTTTTGAATCTGTTGATTCTAAATCTTTTTTATCATAACTGTCTATTATATATTCACCTTTTTCTAATATTGTACCTTTGCAATTGTTACATATCATAACAGCACCCATTTTTTTATTTTTAATAATTTGAAAAATATTTTAATAATAATTAATCATTTTTATAAGATTAAAGATTTAAAAAAGATATATTTTCTGAAATAATATAAGTTAAAAAAAAATATATTATCTTTTTAATTTTTGTTTCTTTAAAAAATCCTAATAAAACAATAAAAAGGAAAAGAGATTCTATTGAAAGGGTTAATATTTTAAGTAAAAATATTTTTTTTTTGTTATAAATTATTAAATTTATTTGTATTATTTTTATGTTTTTTTATTAAAAAATATTTTAATATTAAAAATTTAATCAAATTATAAATTAGATATATCCTAAATTTTTTTCTAACCTTTGAATATTTTTGGATAAACCTTTTTTTATTTGAATCATCATTAATTTAATTTTTAAATAATGATATTTATATTTTACATTTGTTTCAAAAAAATTTATCCAAATATATTTTTTATAAAAGTTATATTAATCAAAAAATTACATTTTGAATTCTGGAAGAAATCTATTTATTTATATTTAAAATATTAAATTTATATTTATTTTCATCTTCAAGTTTTAAAGGTTTTGTTAATACAAAATATTCCTCATTATTTTTAATTAATAAATATTATCAGAATATAAATTTAAATTTCGACTGTAATCATTTCAAAAGAATATAATTCTTTATTTCTTCATTTTGAAAAATGCAGTAATTTTTTATTTATATTCTTACTTAATTTCTTGCAATTTTTTTTATTTATTTTTATTATTATTATAATCTGAATTAATTTTAGTTTTAGGAAATTATTTTCATTCAATAAGTATATTATTTGAATTGTTTTTCAAATCTAAAAATTTAAAATCAATTGAAGTCATTTTTATTTTAATTTAAATTTAAAAAAGCCTGCAATTTTTAAAAAATAATATCTTTTTTTTTATTTAGATTTTTATTTATAAATATTTTAAATCAAATCAATTAACATTATAAAAAATAATTCACAAAAATTAAAACAACAAAAGACCGATAATTATAAATTAAATAAAAAAATAATTTAGAAATAAGAATATTAAATAATAATATTTTTATTATTAAAAAAAATTAATAAATATAAAGTTATAATTATAATTAAAATAAATTTTATTTATCATACTTAATAACACTTCTTACATATAATAATTATATAAAATAATAAAATTCACAACTTTTCAATTATCTAAAATAGTAATATTAAAAGAAGATGAAAATAATTTAATTTCATATTTATCATATGAAGTATTCAATTCAAATTCATTTTCATTTATAATTAACCAAGTACCATGAGTACTATGTTTTCCTTTTCCATTTCCATCATTTAAATACCATTTTCCTTTATTTTCATGATAAAATATTGTACAATGTATTCTTGAAATTGAATTATTATTTATTTCAATTAAGCATTTTTCCCTTCCTATTATAATAGGAGAATTTTCAATATGAAAAGTGTATTCAGTATTTAATGAATTTTTATTATATATTATAATATTTATATCATCATTTTCTTTTAATGAAATTAAAGATATGATTTTTCCAAATACAAAATAATATAATTGTTTATTTGTTAAAATAAATTCATAATATATTTTAATATATAAAAATTTATTTTCTTTCATTAGATTTGAAATATAATAATGTGTCCTTATTTTATCATAATAAATTAAAAATATTTGTTTTCCTTTTAAATCATCTTTATCAATATATAATATCACGTCATTTATTATTTGTTTATTATTATTTATCCCAAAATAAGTTTTCATATCTCTTTTTCCCCTTAAACCATTTAAACATCCTTTTGCATCTATCTTTATTATTTTTCCTTTAAATAATTCACCATTTAAATCAGATAAAATTAATTTTGGAATTAAATCAATTTCATCTTCTTCAAATGATTCATTTATATTCAAATTATTTTTATTAATATTTCCTTTATTATCAATAATAATATTATGATTATAACTAGAATTATCAGATAATATTTGTTTTGTATGTTTACTAATAAAAGAATTATTACAATAATTTGAAAAATCATCTAAAGAATTTGAAGAATCATTCATTGAAATTAAACTTGTTTTCGTAAAAAATGGTACATTATTTTTATTTTTTAATGATGAATTTTTTAAAATTGTTTTTTTATTTCTTGATGATTTTTTTTCTATCATTACATCATTTTGATATGTAACTTTTTTTTTTGTTGATTTTTTTTTTATCACAAATGAATTTTCACTTTTATTTTTTTGCTTTGAAATATCTTCATCACTTGATGATGGTGATATGATAAATGAATATTTTTTTTGATTACTTTCATCTTTAAAGTTTGTTTTTTTTAAATTATTTACAGTAGTTGAGCCTTTTGATTTTAATTTAGCATATAAATTTGAAGATGAATTTGATATTTTTGGTTTTTCTTTTATATTAAAAACACTATTCGAATTTTCAGTTTGCCTTCCACAACAACTAAAACATTTTGTTAATATAGAATTCATTATAATATTTTAATTTTGAAAAAAATTATTTAATTTTTATTATAATTTACATTTTAAAATATTAATGAAAGAAGATTTAAATTTCAATGAATTAAATTTAAATATTTTTTTGATTAAATAAATCATAAAATTTGATAAAACAATCAATATAACAAATAAAAAAAAAATTACAAAAAATTTTTATGTAAAAATAAAATATTTATTTTCAATAAAGCAAAATCCAAATTAAAATTATTTCAAAATTAAAATTAAAAAAAATAAAAAATAAAAAAAATAAAATAATAATCTAATTCCAAAAAAACCAAATGTCAAAAAAACTATTAAGTTTACTAAACATAAATATAGTTCGTGATGAATCATCAGAAGACGAAGCAACAACAAAAAAAGAAACAGACTACCCAAAATTTTACATGATTCCAAATTCTCATTACCCAAAATTATCTCGAGAATATTTAGTAACAAAAATAAAATTTCTAACATACTTACATAAAAAAGAAGAAAACAAAATATTTGATTCAAAAATAGGTTGGGGAACAATATATCAATATTTTTTTGAGAAATATTTTTTAATAATCCCAGAGAAAAAAAGTCAATCAACATTTTTAAATTTAAAAGAAATAGAAGTAAGAATAAGAAAAGTAATAGGAAAAATAGGTAAAAAATATTATCAAGGTGAAAGGACAGATAAGCATTTTGATATATTATATAAAATACAATATAATCCTCCTGCATCAACTTGGTTTGCACATAATGTAATAAAAGATCCAGTTAATATTTTAATAGGACAAAATGAAGAAAATACTTTTATGAGTCAAATGGTAAATGGATTTACAAATTATGAAAATAAGAAATTAAAAACTGTTGAAGTAAGAGAAGTTAAATCAATGTTACAAAGAAAAGATGAATTAGAAAAAAAGAAAAAAAAAGCTGAAAAAGGAAGAAGAAGATCAATGATTGAATTAGATAAATTTGATAGTTTTAGTCAACAAATTCAAAATAGATTATTTGTTGATTCTGTTGCTTTAAAATTAGAAAAAATTCCAACTGGAGAAAAAAAAAATGGTAAAAATGATGATACACAATTAACTTTACAAAGTGAATTCATTCCAAAAGGTGCTAAAAAAATTATTGAAAAATTCATTACTAAATTTCCACAAAATAATAAAGTTGTTGTTGAAAATGAATTAAATAATATTCAAAATGATGAAAAAGTTTATGAAGTTGAAACTAGAAATTCTAAAATGTTTGATTCTAAATTTTTAGATGCTAAAAGATTTTTAATTGATTTTCGTCATTTGAAAAATATTGCTGAAAAAGAAAAAAAATCTACTAGTTTTAATATGAAACATGAAATGGAAAGAATGTTAAGAGAAATTGATACTGTTATTGAACAAGTAGAAAAAATAAATGATATAAATGAATAAAAGTTCTTTTGGGTAATAATAATATTTATTTTTTTTTGTTGATTATTGTAATAAATTTTAAAAATAGTATTTATTTAAAATATTTTTTTATAAAAAGTATTTTTATATATTAAAAATATATTAAAAAAATAATAATGTTAATTTTTATTTTATAAATGAATTATTTAAACTTAAATTCAGAAATTAATACTCAAAAGGAATATATTAATTCACATTATAATATTGTAAATAGTTTTTATTTAATTTTTTATTTAGGTAAATAAACTTTCACTTTTTTTTAAATCAATCAATGAAAATGGATTAATTTTTATAGAAAAAACAAAAAAGACTTTAAATGACTATAATTCAGAATTAGAAAAATTTATGTATAATACATCAACATCATGTGCTTATTCTGAATTTAAACAAATTGCAGATAATTTTTTTCAAAAATTTAAAAAAACATTAGATTATTTTAATAATGATTTATATGAACCATTAAATATTTTTATGAATGAATTAAATAAAAACAATTTAAAATTTATATCAGAATTATCTACTCTCTCAACTCAATTAAAAGATAATAAATTACAATTAGAAAAAGCAAAATATAATTATTTTATATCATCAAAATATACATTAGAACAAGAACAAAAAATAAAAAATTTAAGTAATAATCCAAATATAAAAGAAAATAGTTTAAAACAACAAATAGATATTTTAGTAAAATATCAAATGGATTCAACAAATGCAGAACAATTATATAAAGAAGAATTACAAAAAATAAATCAAAAAATAAATGAAGCTGAAGATAAATATAATATTATAATTGAAAATTTAAAAACTGAAGAATCGTCAAGATTACAATATTTTATTAATATTTTAAATAAATTTGCTCAAACATTAGGTGAGCATAATGATAATGTTAAAAACTATATTGATAGAATTGAAAAAGTTGCACAGAATATTAATATAAAAAGAGATTTAAAATTATTTGATAATTTAATTGTTTTTAAAAAAGAAGATAAAAAAAGATTTTCGTATGAAATATTTTTAAATTTTAATATTTATAAAAAATCAGAATTAAACATTGTTGACAGCAAATTAAAAAGTTATGAAAATATATTTTTTGAAAATAATGAAAAAATTTTAGGTGTTGAAACTTTTACTAATTTTGATAAATTAGAAATTATTCAATTACAAAATGAAGATATAGGAGAAAAAGATTTACTTTTAGAAAAAAATATTGAAAAAATAATTAAAAATAAAGAACCAATAATAAATGATGAATTATTATATATAATAAATAAAATTGAATTAAAAAATAGTAATTCAAAATTATTTTTAAAAACATTATCTAATTATTATAAAAATATTTCATTTGTAGAAGTCAAGTGTTTAAATAATTTATATCATTTAGCAAATTTTTTATCAATTATAATAAATAATATAAAATCATATAAAACAAATTCAAATTTAAATTTTGTAATTATATATATTGCAGAAAAAACAATTTATTTAGATCCAAATAATTCTTTTAAAAAGTATTATTTATCAAAATTACTTTCTAAAAATAAAAATATTATCCAAAGAGATTTTTGGAAAGAATTAATTGAAAAAAAAATATTATCAGTTGCTGAATTACAAATAAAAAGAGAAATTATGAAAAAAAATGAAGATATTAAAGAAAATGGATTGTATGATAAATTAAAATTCTCTTTTAATGAAGAAAAAATAAAAGAAAATAAACAAATTGAAGATAAAATAATATATGAACAATTATATGAAAAAAATTTAAATTCTTTTGCTCTTGAAATATTGAATGAATATATTCAACATTTTTCAAATTTTAATTGTGAATTAAGTGATTCTACTGAAATAATTGTTGAAATATCATCAAAATATAAGTTTGATACAAATTATGTAAATTATTTTATTTCTAAATTAAATTCAAATATGTTTAATGTGAAAAATATACTCTTTGATAATATTGAAAAAAAAATTGATTATGAAAATTTATATTTTAGTTCAAGTTATTATAAACATAAAAATATATCAGATTCAAAATTAAAAATATTATTAAATACATTACAATATTTTGAATTAAAAGAAATGCCAATTTTACTTTCATTAAATAAAACCTATTTTCATAAATTACAAAAATTTATATATAAAAATATTCTTTTAAAATATCATAATATGAATCTAAAAAATCATTTAAATATATGGAAATTATTATTAAATTTCAATAAAATTAAAAGTCAGCATAATTATAAAAAAATATTAGAAGAAATTAAAAATAATCCAGATATAGTACCAGCAAGAGATGTAATTAAATTAGATGTTGTAAGAACATCATTTATAAAAGATAAAGATATTAATAGAGAAAAAATTCATAATATTTTAAATGCAGTTGCAAAAGAAAGTCCATCAATTACTTATTGTCAAGGAATGAATTATATTGCAGCTTTTTTATTAACTATTACTGAAAATGAAGAAGAAAGTTTTTATATTTTTTTATCTTTATTATTTTATACTGAATATGGTGATTTATTTATAAATGATTTAGAGAATTTAAAAAAATATTTTTATGTTTTTGAAAGGTTAATTAATATATTTTTACCTGAATTATATTTTTATTTTATTCAAAATAATATTAATGTTTCATTTTTTGTTTCTTCTTGGTTTATTACTTTATTTACTACTGCTTTTCAGTATAATACTAATATATCAAATCCAAAAATATTTTTAAGGATTTTAGATTTATTTATTTTTAGTGGATGGAAATCAATTATTAAAATTGGACTTGCTGTTATTAAACATTTTGAACCTAAATTATTATTTTTATCTGATGAAAATCTTTTACATTTTTTATTAAATGATATTATTAAAAGTGGATTTTTTGAAAATGAAAATTTTGATACTTTAATGTTTATTACTATTAATTTTAAAATTGAAAGTGGATTAATTAGTAATATTGAAAATGAGTATGAAATAAAAAGTAAAATTCCATCTTTTGGTACAAAAAAAATTATAGAATTAGACTAAATTCAAAAATTATTTAACAAAAAAAAAATAATAAAAATTTTATTTATATTAATAATATAATTAAAATTATTAATTAAATATTTTAAATGATTCATAATCTTCTGGAATTTTTTTATGTTGAATATTAGATGAAATTTTTATTTCTTTATATTTTTCTTCTAGTCTTTTTTGCTGAAATTCATCATAATTAAAATTATAATTAATATTTGAATTATCTTGTAAATATTTTGGTTTATCTAAATAAATAATATCTTCAATAATTTTTTTATTATGATGTATAGTTGGAAACATTTTTTTCATTTCTTCAGTTATTTCTAAAACACATAATTTTCCTGAATAAAAATGACCAATAATAATATCTTGTTCTCTTTTATTATCTTCCATTTATTTAAATATTTTTTAAAATTAATTATTTTATTTTAAAATGAACCCTAAAGTTAAAAGCAAATTATTAGATATTTTTAATTCAAGTTTTTCAGAAAAAAATAATTTAAATAAATCTCAAGGTAATATAATTTTAGATACTGATAATTTCTTTAAAAGAAATATTAAAAATTCTTCTTCATTACCAAAATTTCCTCAATATAATTATATTAATAGAAGTTTAAAAAAAGATAAAATTAAAGATATGTTAAATAAATCTTTTACTGAATTAGGATTTACAAATACAAGAAATAATAATAAAAAAACACTTTTTGATAATATTAATACTTCAACTGAAAATTATTTTGGAGGAAAAAAATTAATTGTTGAACATAAAGAATTTGATTATGATAATTTTTTTAAAAAAATAGATGAAAAAAAGAAAAAAAAAAATTTAAATGATATAACAAATTTTAATAATGAAAATAATACAATAATGAATAGATATTTAAATGGGAGGAATAATAATATTAATTATAAAAATTTGAAAAAGAAAATTTCTGCTTTTGCAAATGAACTTCTAATTGAAAATCCTATAAAAGAGAAATCATATTTAAATAAACAAATTTTATATATTAATAATAATAATGGAAATTATTCTTCTCCTTTTAATAAAAAAAGAATTAATAACTTTTCAAGCAATAATTTTATTTCTCAAATTTATAATTCAAATCCTTCATCTTCAAATACTTATAATAATTCTTTAAAAAAGAATAGTAAAAATTTTTTAGATGATTTATTTAATAAAACATCTCAATATTCAAATCAAGGAAAATATAGAAAAAATAATAATAATGATGATTTATTTAATGATTTGATGTCTAAATTTGATAAGAAAAAAGTAAATAAACCATATTATTTTAATAATCAAAAAAGTCCAATAGGTAAAATCAATTTAAATTTTTAATAAAAAATATTAATAAATAATAATTTATTATTAATATTATTTCCCATTTTTTAAATAACAAATATCACTTTTTAATAAATTCATATTTAAAATATAAAATTAAAAAGAATATACCAATAATTAAAACACATTTTTCAAATTCGAATTAAATTTTTCATGTTATAAATATAAATATAAATCATTTTCTTTTTTTTTATACTACTAATATTAATAAATTAAAAATTGTTTAAATTATTTTTAATATTTATAAAACAACAAATTTTTTTAAAATATTTTTTATCTATAAAAAAAATAAAAATAATAAAATAAACTAAGAATTAGAATCAAAAAAATTTTGACTTAAATTATTCACACTTCCAATAGAATATTTTTTATTTACTTTCTTTTTTTTATTATTAGGACTTTTGTCAGGAGATAAAGAAACAAGTGACAATATATTTTTATTAACTGGAGTTGTTTCAGAAACTGCATCTTCTTCTAAATTATTATCTTTCTTTTTATTATCATTTTTATTATTTCCTTTATCTTTAAATTGTTCTTTATTCAATTCTTTATTATGTTCTTTATTTTGTTCATTTATTTCTTTATTTTCTTCATTTAAAGATAAATTAATTTCATTTTTTGATTCTTCATTATCAGTTTTATTTTGTTCCATATCATTTCCTATTGAATCTAAAAAGTCAATTTCTTTTTTTTCTAAATTAAAAGGTGTGTCAACACTTATAATCTCATTTAAAGTTTTTTGTATTTTTTCATACATTTTATTTACTTTTTCATTTATATCATTATATACTTTAAATATCATTATACTTCCAATTAATGAATCCCATTCTTTTTCTTTTAAATTTATTTTATTATAATATTCTCTAAAATCTTCAAAATTCATTTTTTTCTTTTCATATATGAATTTATTATCTATTTCATTTAATAAAGTATTTAATTCACCATTTATAATTTGAGAATTTAAATTATATTCATTTAATATTAAATCAAGACTATCTCTTTCAGGATTAAGTAAACTTGATTGTAATTTTTCCATTATATTATTATATACTTTAG
Organism: Isotricha prostoma; assembly: GCA_023807205.1. NCBI lineage: Eukaryota > Ciliophora > Litostomatea > Vestibuliferida > Isotrichidae > Isotricha > Isotricha prostoma. Next base: position 24,118 of record JAJMZS010003171.1, read on the forward strand.
TAATAATTTCCATTTTTTTTAAAATATCATTTTGATATTCTTCATGTGGTATTAAAGTTTGTTTTTCATAGAAATTTTTATAATATTCTTCATTGGCATGTATTTTTTGTTCAATATCAGTTTGAACTATTCCAATATATAATTTAACATTTTCTTCTAAATTATTTGGATCTATTTTTATATTAAAATGTTTTTTATGCTTTGTTTTATATCTACATGAATCACAAATAAATTCTTCACAATTTCTACAATAAAAACTAATTATTCTTTTATTACAATTATTACAAAAATAAAATTTATTTTTTGATGAAACTGAATAATTTTTTATTAAATTTATATTTTGATAAATCTTATTTTTTGAAGTTATTTCTTCATCATCTAAAAAATTAGTAGTATTAATTCTTTGTTTCATATTTTTTTTTGTATCTTTAATATGTAACATATCAATTTTACTTTTACTTTGAGTATGTAAATATGGTTTTTTGGAATCATCAATTATAGGAAAAGTTTCAATATTTAATCTTAATTTTGATTCTCTTAAACTATTTTTTAATGGCTCCATCAATCTAATTGTGACTATTTCTCTTCTTGGAAAAATATTTCCAATTTGTTCATTTTCTTTTTGATAATAATCTCTGTTTAAATAATAACAATGTAAATTAGGTGGTGCATTATATAAACTAAGTAATGCTTTATTTTTAACATCTCCTAAAGTTCTATATGGTTGTGCTACTATTGAAATTTTTTGTATTCCATATTCAAAAATTAAATTTATTTTTCTATAACCTTTAATACTTAAAATTTCATCCATTTATAAATATTTTTTTATATATTTTTATATAGGTTTTTTTTTATTATTTTAATTGTGAATTTAAGTGTCAATCAAAAAATTCTTTTAATTATTTTATTAATTATCTAAAAAAAATTAAATTTTTATTTTTATTTATTATTATTTAACATTTAATAAATATTTTTTTATTAAAAGATGGATTTTACTGCTTTAAGAAAAGGAGAAGGTTGTTTAAATTTAAAACTATCAATAATGGTATCATATTGTGTGAGTTTAATTTCAAATTTATTTTTACTTTTAATTCTCTTTTACACAGAAAGAGGATATAAATGGATTGGAATAATATTACTTTTAATTACAATTGCAACAGCTATAATTTCTTTAAAATTAATATTTTCATTCAATAATAAAGCAATAATTAGATATAAAAGTATGAGTAGATATTATAGTTTGAGTTTACTTGCTACTGGAATTTTTTATATTATTATTACAATTTATTGCTTTGCTTCAAATCAAGAAAAAGATTTAATTTTCTTTTCTACTTTTTGTATTATTATTTGGATTGTTTTTCATTATTTTTTTGTTACTATTATTTATAATTTTATTGGTGCAATTGGTAGTTCAAAATCTAGTAATGTTTCTGCAAATTTAATTGATAAGAATGATCCTATTAACTCTTAAAAAGTAGTTAATATATTTAATGTTTAAAAAATAAAGATTTTTATTTTATTTATTTTTTATTTTTTGATTTTTATTTATTTTTATATTTAAATGTTTTTGGTTTATATTCTTTTTTTTATTAATTATTTATAAACTCATCTAAATTTAATTGATTATAATTAAAAATAATTGGTAAAAATGTAAAATACTGGTTTTTATAAATTAAAAAAATTCAAATTAATTTTAATGAATATATATTACAAAAAAAATTAATTTTTAAATCTTTATATTTCAAAAAAATAAAATATAAAAAAAACATGAGTGAAAATAAAAAGTCAAAACCAAAGCAAGAAAAAGGTAAAAAAAATATGTGGCAAGAAATGCTTCGTGAAGCAAATACAAAAAAAGAAATAGAAGAATCAAATATATTTATTTTTGGTGATAAATTTTCGGGTAAAAAATCATTAATAAAAAACATAAGTCAAAGAATTGCATTAAAAGATGAAAAAAAAAATATTATATTAGAAATAGATGATTCAGTATCAAAATTTGGTTTAGTTGATTATACATATTTAAATATTAGAAAAATACAAGAAGAAGACTCTGATTATATAGGAAAAATAGGAGTTTGGATTTTTAGTGAATTAATTGATAAAGAAACAATTGTTACTTTAATTAAACCTGAATATTTATTAAAATCTTGTTTTGTTATTGTTGGTGATTTATCAAAACCTGTTACTTTAAAAGAATCTATTAAGAAATGGCTAAATTTTATTTATTCTACTTTCGGTGAAATTATTTTAAAATTACCATTTGAAACACAAGAAAAATTAAGAAATAATGGTAAGATTTTTTATATTTAATTTTATTATTTATTTATTAGAAAAAAGAAGAGTTCAATTATATGAAGAACCTAAATTTGATAATGAAGGACATTTTATAAAAGAAATTTTATCAGAAGAAGATTTAAATTTGAAATTAGAAACAGATTTAAAAGAAGGTTTATTAAAAACAAATATAGGTATTCCAATAATATTATCAATAACAAAAAGTGATATTGTTAATAAAATAGAAGAAAAAAAAAATTTTGAAGAAAATTCAGATTTTATTTTAAAACATTTACGTCAGATTGCAATTCAATATGGAGGAACAATAATTTATAATTCAATTCAAAATAATATAAATATAACATTATTATATGAATATATATGTAATGTACTTTTTAATTTTGATTTAATTCACAAACCAAATTTAGTTGATAAAGAAGCTTATTTTATTCCAGCTGGATATGATTCATTAGAAAATTTAAAATTATCAGATTCATCAACAAAATATATTGATATGTTATATGAAGATAGAATTACAAATGAAAAATCAAAACCAATTCAAGAAGAAGAAGAAGAAATTAAATGTGAAGATACAAATGTATTTTTAGGTAAATTATTAAATGAAAAAGAAAAAAATCATTCTCATAGAGATAATATGAATAAAAGAAGAAATCCTTCTGATATTAATAATAATTTAATGAATTTAAACAAAAAACCAGAAAATCAAAAACAAACTTCTGATGTTCAAGGTGGATTTAAGAGATTTATGGATAATAAACATGAAGAAAAAAAAGTTACTATTTCAAAACCATCTTCTATTAATAATACTAAAAAAGATACTACTAGTACTACTAATAGTGTAAATAATAATCCTGTTATAAATCATCATACTAAAGAAGGTCATCCAAATGAAAAAGAATTTAAAAGAACTAAAGAAGAAATGCTTAAAAAATTAGGAATTTTGAAAAAAAAATAAAATGTTATTTTGTTATTTATTAAAATTAAATTTTTTAGTTTTTTATATTAAAAAATCCTTTTTATAATTTGGAAAAAAATATTAAAATTATATTTGAAAAAAACTTACACTTATAATTTAAAAAAAATATCATTTATATAATTATTATTAATTATTTCTATTAATTATTTATAATTTAATTATAATTTAATTTATGGTCTCTTTATTTTAATTCCTAAATAATTTTTTTCAGCTTCAATTTTTTTACTTTGGTCATTTTCTTTAATTTCTTTTTGTATTTTAATAAATTCATTTTTATCATAATCTTCAACTTCTTTAATACTACTTGGCATTTGAAAATAATGATCTCCACCATATTTATTTAAAACTTTTTGTAATTCATTATTTTTAAAATTTTGTTGTTTATTTAAAGCATATTTACAATATAATTCTGCTTGAGATGGCATAGCAATATTATTTAATCCTAAATTAGGGTTTTTTCTATTAGCATTTTCAATCATTTTTTCTAATTCAATTAATTTTCCTGCATCACCAGTATTATTAATTGAATTATTAATATTATTTTTTATATTTTGTAAATTATAAAAATTATCTTTATGAAGAGAATAAGTATTTTTCTTATTATAATATTCACTATTTTCAGCTAAAGTTAATAAATATTTTGAAATATCTTCTCCAATTCTTAATGATTTACTTTTACTAATTTTAATTAAAATATCTTTTGGTATATCAGAAAATTTAGAAGGTAAATCCTCTAAATTTTTATTTTTATATTCTTCAAAATATTTTTTAACATCATCTTCAAATTCATTATTATCTTCATTAGCAATTTTCATAATAAATTCTTTAAAAGAATCAGGAATATTATTTTCTTCATCAGAAGATAAATCAACTTCTAAATCTTCATCTTTTAACAATTTTTTTTTTTCACTTTCATTTAAATTATTAAGAATCTTTTCTAAACGTTTTTTTTTTCTTAATTCTTGATATTTTTCAAACTCATAAAATCTTCTTTTTTCCATTTTAGGTTCATAACCATTCCATCTATCTCTTTTTCCTTCAAAATCATATGAAATTTCTTCAATAAATTCATCAGGTTTAAAATTACTATTTGTAAATTTTGCTCCTCTTCTTCTTGGTCTTTCACAACATTCTTTTGTTTTATGTGTTATTGCACCACAATTTTCACATGCACCTTTTCTATATTTATATACTGGTTCTTTTGATAAATATCTTTTTGTTGAGTTTGATATTGGAACTTTTTTATCATTTATTCCTACTTTTTTTTGATGAGTTAAATTTGAACTTTCTGAATTTTGATTTATATACCATGGTGCTTTTACTAAAAATTGAGGCATATGAGAATTTGATTCTATTTGTTCTGGTTCTTTTAAAGGAAGAGGATTTGATGACATTTTTTTTTAATAGGGAATTTTTTTTTTTGTTTTTTTATGTATTTTTTTTTATTTTATTTTTTAAAAATGGAAAATGAATATGAAAATGAATTATTAAATATTAATAATTATAATAATATGAATAGATCATATGAAAATGATAGTAATTTAAATGAATCTAAATATTCATCAAAATCAAATTCAAATAAAAATATTTTAAATAAATACAGTTTTAAAATAATTTTATTAGGTGATTCATCAGTAGGAAAATCATCAATATTTAATAGATTTATTAACAATGAATTTATAGATGATTACAAATGTACAATTGGAGCAGAATTTAAACTTCAATCAATAAATCCAGATAATAACACAGAAGTTGATTTACATATTTGGGATACTGCAGGAGCAGAAAAATTTAAATCAATGACAAAACAATATTATCATGATTCTCATGGAATAATTTTAGTATTTGATGTTAGTCAAAGAGAAACTTTTAATAATTTAGAAAATTGGATTGATGATATTAAAAATAATTCTAATAAAGAAATTAAAGTTATTATTGTTGGAAATAAAATTGATATTGAAAAAAGAGTTGTTTCAAAAAAAGAAGGAATTGATTTTGCTAATAAATACAATTATATTTATATTGAGGCTAGTGCAAAAAATGGAACTAATATTATATTAATTTTTCATAAAATTACTGAAAAAATACTTAGTCGTATTAAAGAAGAAGAAAAAGAAGATAAAGGAATTCCTGATAGACAATCTGTTATGAATATTTCTGATTATTTAAAAGAAAAAAAAAAGCTTATTCAAAAAATTAAAGAAGAAGAAAAAAAAAAAAAATTTAATTGTTGCTAATTTAGTAAAATGAAAAAAAAATGTTTTATCATTTGTTTTAGTGTTTTATATTTACTATAAATAAATAATTAATTAATGTTTTATATAACAGAAAATAATTTTTTATATTTTTCAAAATTATAAAAATAAAATTTACAATTTATTTTTATTTTTCTTTTTAATGAATAAATACCTTCTTTTTATTTTATTAATTTCATATATTTTATGTCAAGAAAAAAAAAATAATGAAAGTGATTTATTATCAGGACTTCCATTTAACTTAACAATACATGAAATGGATAAATTAATGGCATGTTCAACAATATTAAGTTTAAAAACACAAAAAGATAATGATATAATATTAAGAGTATTAAATAAATTTAATAAATCATTAACCGAAAAAGTAGAAGGGAAAATGTTAACAGAAATGTATGAAAATTGTGTAAATAAAATTGATAATAAAACAATATTAAAATTTTTTAATAATTTTACATATGTTCCAGATTCATATTATTTAGATGAATATGATAAATTATTATTACCTAAATATGATAGTTATAATGAAAAAAGTGATTTTGAATTAACTATTGATCAACAAATTCTTTCTTATAAATTTGAGAAAGTTAAAGAATTATATGAACAAAAAACTTCTAAAGAAAGATTAGAAAATAGTCAACGTATTAGTCTGGGTACTTATGATATTAATAAAATTCCTTTTTATGTCAAAGGAATTATTTTTGTTTTTGTTTTTGGGGTTTTTATTTTTGGAACTCTTTTTTATTTGAAAAAGTTGACTACTAAACCTGAATCTAATAAAAAGAAAAAAAAGAAAAATCAATAATTTTATTTAATAAAATAATAAATCTAAAATAAAATATATATATTATTTATTTTATTAAATGTTCTATATTATAATCGTTCAAATTAAAAATGAAAATGAAAAAAATAAAAGATGATATTAAAAAAAATATGGATCTTTTTGTAAAAGAAAAATATATGAATACTTTTTTTGATATATTAAGAAAAGTAAAGGAAATAATAAAAAATGAGGAAAATAAAAAAATAGAAACTATTTTTAATAGATTTTTTAAAGAGAAAAAAAAAGAAATTCCATTTGAAGATAAAATACAAAATTATTTTATTAAATTAAAAAAATCAATATTTATAAATGCTACATGTTTAAATTATACACTTTCAAATTTAGAAATTTCTTATTTAAAAAGAAAAGCCAAAATAATAAGACAAAAATGTTATATTATTGCAATTCAATATAAAAAGAAAATTGATTATATTATAGAACTTTATATTACATTATGTCAAAAAGAATTAGAGATATTAAAAGAAATTGAAAATGAAAGAATTAAAAGGGAAAAATATGGGAAATATTATAAAAGAAAAACTAAACTTATTAATCAATTAGAAGAAGAGGATGATGAAAAAAAAGAAAAAGTTATTAATTTATTTATTGATAATTTTGATGTTTATGATAATTTATCAAATGTTCGAATTATTCATATTAAAAAAGGAGAATATATTAATGCATATTTATTCCAGAAAAAAGAGGAGAATTATGATAATTATAAATTAAAAATTTTTAAAAAGCCATCTTCAAAATATTTAGAAAAAAAAAATAGAGAAAAAAAAAAAAGTAAAGAAAAAAATATTCAATCTAAAGTTTTTAATCATATATCTAATTTTTTACAATATAAAAAAGATTTGAATAAAGTTTCAATTATTGAAAATGATAATCATATAACAACTCATAATAAAACATTATTTTCTGATAGTTCTATCCATTTTGAAAATAAGAGTTGTGATAAAAATATGATTAGATTAAATAGAACATTCAATCAAAAAAAATTTCAAAAAAAAATAAATTATCCAAAAAGTTTTAAAAGTATTAATAAAAGTAATTTAAAATTATCAAGAGGAAAAATTAATAGTAATAGTTCAAATCATAAATTAATTGAAACATTTCCTAAGGTTATAAATTCATATTGTTCTCAAAATAATATAAAAATAATTCATAGGAGAAATAATCATAGTAATAGTAAAAGTTATTTTTCAAAAACTGATTTATATTATTAAAAAAGTAAAAAATGAAATTTATAATTAATTGTTTGGATATTTGTTTATAATAAAGTATAATATTTGTATTTAAGGTAAAATTTTTTTATTTTTAAAATTTATTTTATTAATTTAATGTTATATATTAATTCCAATAAATAATTAAGATTTTTATAAAATATTTATATATTTTAAAATATTGCTTTATTCTTTTTCCCAAAATTCTTTTTTAACAATAAAAGCTGAAATTGTAGGAATATGCATATCACATAATAAATCAGCATTAATTAAAGCAATTAAAAATTCATCTTTAATTACAATATCTTTATTTTTATCAATTGATTGTAAACTTAAATTAGCATTTATTAAATTATTTTTATTATTTTCTATTCCAAAAACAAAATCTTCAATTTGATTTAAATTTTGTATATAATAATTCCCTTTATCATTTGATAATTGAATACCATTTAAAAATAAAGGTTTATCATAAACATTAGATTTACAAATTTTAAAAGTTGGTAAATATATTCTTTTCATTATTTTTTTTGGTTGTTGATTTAATTTTGTATAAATATTTTGAAAAATTTCACAAATATTATTCTCTTCTGAATCAATTAAATCTTCAAATTTCATATTATTTTTAAATTCATAAATAATAAAAGATAAATTTTCATTTGATGAATGTAATAAATAAAACAAATTATCTGAATAATCATTTTCTATATTTTGATAACTAAAAACTTCAATATCATTATTAGATATTATGTTATATACAAAACCATCAATTGAAGTTCGAATTACAGTTTCAAAAGAAACTTCAACTTTCATTAATGAAGTTCCAATTAAATTTGATTTAATAAAATTATCACTTATTAATGGAGTTAAATTACTTAAATTTTCATTTATAAATTGTTTAATTTCTTCAAAAGTTCCTAATTGATTTTGAATAAATTCATTAGTAATTTTCATCAATTTATTAAATTGAATTTTTTGTAATAAATCAGAAAATGAATTATCTTTTTCATAATTAATTTCATAATCTTCCATAGAAGACATTTCAGAAATAATAGAAATTATACCAAAATCATTTAATTCATGATTATTATTTATTATTTTATTATTATTCATATTATTATTATTTGAATTTAAAGAAATAATTGAAGCAGATTTTAATTCTAAAATATATTTTGGAGATGGAATTAAAGAAAAATCAATAGTTTTATTTGGATTTTGATATTTATATTTTATTTTTCTATGAATACCATCATTTTCCATATTTACCCATTTAAATTTTGCATCTTCTTTTAAAGACTTTTCTATATCTTTAATTAAGTAAAATTGATCATTTTTAATTCCATAATATAATTCAATTCTAATTTCGTCATAATCTAAACTTTCAGTTAAATATTTTAATATATCTTTTAATATATTAGATAAAATATCATTTGATAAACAACATATTAAAAGTAAATTGATGCTTTTTGAAATTTGAGCTAAAGGATCAAATGATATTATACTTAATCCTTCAATTATTCCTTTTTTATTTTTAAATAAAATTAATTTAGGATAAATTCCAGATATATATTTTGTTATATTATCTTCTATATTAAATGCTATTTTTTGATCTTCTGGTATTTTTAATAAGAAAGTTGCAAATATTTTATTTAATTCTATTATATTTCCTGAATAAGGTTGAATATAAAAATTATATCCTTCTTTAATTTCTAAATTATCTAAATTTATTGATTCTATTATTTCTGAGTTATTATTTATTTTTTTTTCTTTTTTTATTTCTTTAGTTTCATCATTTTCATTTTCTTCATTTGAATATTTTTCATCACTTCTATCAAATTCTGAGTTATTGTCTTCATTATTATTTTCTTTTGGTATTATTGTATTTTTTATTTCATTTTCTTTTTCATTATGTTCTGTTATTTGTTTATCAATTACAATATTATTTTCTTCATTTTGTTCATCTTTATCTTCAATAATATCATTTTTTTTTATATTATCTTTACTTGTTTCACTCTCATTTAACATTAAATCCATTTTATTTAATAAGTCTTTTATATTATTATCTTTTTTTTCTTCGTTATTTTTTTTTTCTATATTATCTTTGTTTTCTTCTTTTATAATTTGTTCTTCAATAATTTCATCTATTTCATTTAATTCATTTTTTTCTTCTATTATTTCTTTTTTTTCTTCATTTATATTTTCAATTTCTTTTATATTATTCATATCTTCTTTTATATTTTTAATATTCTCTTCATTATTTTTATTTACTTCTCTTTTTTCTTCTTTTTTTTCATTTTGTAATCCTTTTGAAATTGCCTTTTTTATTTCTTTATTTTTAATAATTTCATTATTATATTTAAAATTTTCTAACTCATCATCTTTATCTTTATTTTTTCTATTTTCAAAATTAACTAAATCAATATTATTTTTTTTATTATTATTATTATTATTTTGCTTTTCATTCAAAGTCAAAATTTCAGAAGTATTATCAGTTAGATCATTAACATTCGTAATATTAAAAGAAGAATTATCATTATTATTAATATTTGAATAAGATGAAGTATTATAATTTTTTTTATAATATTTATTTAAATTATTATCAATAATTCCTCTATTTAAAATTTGATCAATTTGTTGTAATTCTCTTTTTCCTAAACCTTTATCTTTTTTATTTTCTGATTTTAAATCATCAAAAGTAATTTCAAATTTATCTTTTTTTTTCTCTCTTGACCTATCATTTTTATTTACTTTTTTTTTAATTAATGGACTTTTATTTCTTTCAAGCTCATCAGCAAAAGAACTTTGACTAGTTAATAAATTAATAGGATTAACTTTTTTTTTAAATCCAGCAACTTTTTTTTTCTTTTGAAAAGCTGTATTTGGTCTTATTGGTTTTAATTCTTTTTTATTTGATTTATTTATATGATTTAAATTATCATATTCTTTTATTTTTGAAATAATTTCTGAATTTTGTTTTCTTTTTGATGATGTAATTGATGCTAAAGAATGAGATGATGATAAAGTATAATCGTTTTTATTTAAACTATTATATATGTTAAATTTGTTTATTTCATTAAATATTAATTCATCAATAAAGAAATATTGATATTCTTTTATTTCTTCTTTAATTTCTTCTGGAATTGGAATTTTTTGTTTTGAATTTTCTTTTTCATTTGCAATTGAAGTTAAAAAAGGATCATTTGGAGCAAATGAAAAATATTTTATTAAACTTGAATTAGATAAAAAATCAGTATCATTTTTCATAATAATTAAATAATTTTTTTTTAATCCAGGAATTTTATCAATATCTAATTTATTCATTAAAGATTCATAACCACAAATTTTTCTTAGTTCAATATAATTTTTCACAATAGAAATTGAATTCATTCTTAATTCTTTTAAACTATAATTAATATCATTAATTAAATTTTCATCAATATTACTTTTTTTTTGTATATTTTCTTCCCTTACTTTAATATCATAATTTTGAAGTAATTGAATATGTTTTTCTCTTGAAGAAACATTTTGAATTATTTTTACAACTAAATTATTAATATTATTTAAATGAGATAATTCTTTTTTTAAATATCCTTCTAAATAATTTGAAGAACTTAATTGACTTGAAACATTTTCAAAAATATTTTGATAATGTTGAGTGACTCCTAATTTTTCCCATAATTTTAATATTTGAGAAAATATTTCATTATTTAATAAAAGAGAATTATGTCTAGTTATTTGTAGAGATGTTAATTTTGAATTTGTTGAATTTGTATTATTAGATGTATTTTTTTTATTTGATACTATTAAAGATATCTTATTTGCTGATTTTGGACGAATTTTATTTTTATTTATGTTTATTTTTTTATTTGTTATTTGTTGACGTAAGTGAGTTGGATTTAAATCTACTTTATATTGATTAAGTAATTTTTCTTCATCAATATGAAATCTATTATTCCATTTATTTTCTTTTTCTTTTTCTTTTTCTAATTCTAATTTTTTTTTTTCTTTTTTTATGTTTTGAACCATTTTATAATTCATTTTAAATAATTTGAATTTTTTTTAATTAATTTTGAAAAAGAAAATAAATTAATTAAATATTTTAATTCATTTTTATTTTAAGTTCTAAATAATAAAAATATTCCGAATTAAGTAAAAATATGAAAATAAAAA